>CAXITT010000039.1:1736737-1750330 GCA_964033795.1 Lymnaea stagnalis
TCTTATATATATATACTGGCTACATTAGCTTCCCCCATGAAGATGTGTGCATTTTATTTGAATTTGTTGACTTTCTCTCTGATCAAATTAGGATCATTATTTATATTTTAAATGAATAAGTGAATTACATGTTTATCCGACACTCTAGTAATACAAGAATAACCAATCTCTCAACAGCTTCACCATAACACAAGGATTCATCGCCATCTCTTCAAAATAACTGTACAAAATCACAAGGCAACGCTTGGGAGGTCACCTGAAAATGTGGATAGATTTCATTCGACGTCTGTGGGATCAGCGTAAAATAAGGAATCTGAGTGAACATAACATTTGGCTGCTCAGATTGCCACCAAAGCGTGTTGTGTTGGCTGCTAAGATCGCCACCAAAGCGTGTTGTGTTGGCTGCTAAGATCGCCACCAAAGCGTGTTGTGTTGGCTGCTAAGATTGCCAGCAAAGCGTGGTGTGTTGGCTGCTAAGATCGCCACCAAAGCGTGGTGTGTTGGCTGATAAGATTGCCAGCAAAGCGTGTTTGTGCACGAACTTCTTACAATCCCTGACCATGTTGGACATATGTCAATAGCCCCCGAAAGACATTCCAAAATCCAAGCTTGAAGATATAAAAAAACACCACGGTGGCTGTTTGGAAGCCAAGAAAATGAATTTAGAACAATAAGAAAATACTTATCTGCTACAACGAGTTTAGAAAACCAAGAAAAGACTACTTCTGCTACAACGAGAAAGAACACCAAATAAAGACTACGTCTGCTACTACGAGAAAGAACACCAAGATTGTCAAGAAAAGACTACTTATGCTAGTACGAGAAAGGACACCAAGATTGTCAAGAAAAGACTACTTCTACTACTTCGAGAAAGAACACCAAGAAAAGACTAATTATGCTACTACGAGAAAAAACACAGAGAAAAGACTAATTATGCTACTACGAGAAAGAACACCAAGAAAATACTAATTATGCTACTACGAGAAAAAACACAGAGAAAAGACTAGTTCTGATACTACGAGAAAGAACACCAAGAAAAGACTACTTCTACCAAAAATTCATCAGATAAGTCATAATTTTTAACATTCGTTTTTCGAATCTAGATAGAAATATTTTTTAATAATTTTTTTTTTTTTGAGGCGACTGGACAAGTACAATAAGGGACTGGATTTATCCACAAGAAGGGACTGTACTCATCCACAATGGGGGAGAGCACCCATCCACTATTGGGACTGGACCCATCCACTATAGGGGACAGGACCCATCCACTATAGGGGACTGGACGCATCCACTATAGGGGACAGGACCCATCCACAATGGGGACTGGACCCCTCAACTATAGGGGACTGGACCCATCCACAATAGGGACTGGACTCATCTACTATAGGGGACCGGACCCATCCACAATAGGGACTGGACTCATCTACTATAGGGGACCGGACCCATCCACTATAAGGGACAGGACCCATCCACTATAGGGGACAGGACCCATCCACTATTGTGGACTGGGCTCATGGACTGTAGGAGACTGGACGCATGCATTGTGTCACGATTTTAAGGCCATATTTTATAGATCTACATTTATTCTGTTATAATTTGTAATAACATTTTCGCATTATTAGTCATATATATTTTATAAAATTGTCTTAGTGAAATTCATTTGATATCTATTCTATAAGTTAGATGTATGTCAAATGTATGCCCCTCTCGAAGGAAACGCAATACAAACTAACTTTTAATCCATTTTAAACTGATGATATTAAAAATTAAATTCTTCTCAAACCATAAATATCTTGAATCTCGATGGTAATCAGCCAATAAAATCATTTGACCATTATACAGTCGGATATAATGGAACATTTGGATCAATAAACCTATGAAAGAATGCACTAATTTTAATGGATTCATTGGGTTGAAATCAGTGTAAATAACAGTCATGTAGAAACTTAGTCCCCACATCTGTTGCCTGGGGACTCCATTAAATTATTCATTTTCGTTCCCTCGAGTTTCTCCCCCTCAACTTGTTCATACTCTTTGCTTTAACGAGTCTCTCCAAACTCAGCCGTATCAGTTATCTTAGACAGGAAATGCTAATCACCGACCATACATAAGTAAATCTGAAATTAGAGTCACAGCGAATAAAAAACCCTGGATCTTTCAACCACATTTTTGGATTTTAACTGTCTCATGGAGTCCTTAAACGACATATCATAAACGACATATTTTCTAAAATAACGCAACTATAAGTCTTCATGTCTACAACTTATCCCCAATCAAACAATCTTTCCACAATTAATTAAGCAGCTATTAAATTATTATTTTTTTTTAGAAGGACGACAGTTCGTCATACTTAGCTCTCTTTAGAGCTCGAGGTTGCTCTTTCGTTTTTCGACAAGAATATATAAAAATAGTAAATGTTTCAGTCGGTTTTGTTTCTTTTGAGTTGAAAAAGGGGGGGGGGGGACCTTTCAATTTCAAAGATAATTTCACATTCTTCTTAAGCAACAAGTGAGTATAGGTTTACGGTAAAACATGCTTATCTTACTCTAAGATTTTAAACTAAGAGCTTAAACTAAGGTTTTAAATTAAGGTTTTAAACTAAGATTTTAAACTAAGATTTTAAACTGAGATTCTGCGGAGTCCTGCACGGTCCATGGATTTATTTCATGTTGTATCTTTACACCATTTATCATCAGTTATTTGTGTAAAGCTAACAACGGTCTACAGCCTTCATAAAAATGATAAATAAATGGATATATGCAAATAAATTTAAGTTTTTCTCTCTTCTAAATCTTTCATTAGACACTCTTCTGCGTTCAAATCAAACTCTCGAGTGTCTTTAGAAAATGCCCATACTGAAGCGGGGGCCTCTGTGCTTGCTTTGCATTCACTGTACCCCTCTTCACAGACTCCTCTGTCGAAATGCTCTACTCTCTGGGCGAGACCCCTTCCGGTATTTCTGGCAAAGTTGTCAAGGGTTACTTATAACACAGTGTCCCTCTAATCTCACAAGGACCACGGCACTACTTTGGAGCATAAATGACACCGTGAGAACAAAGTTCTTCTTTAATATTCGTTGTCTTCAGGGGAGTGTGTCCACCACTTTATATTATAGGCCTACCTAAAACCCAGGTATCCAGGCATCTTTTAACCACACACCATCGAGAACTTCTTCCTAACTCTAGCACACTTTTTTCCATCCCTGTCCGTAAAATCAACTCCGCACCCCCCCCCCAAAAAAAAAAAAAAAAAAAAAAAAAAAACAAAAAAATTAATTAAAAAAAAAAAAAAATTCTTCTTTAATATTCGTTGTCTTCAGGGGAGTGTGTCCACCACTTTATATTATAGGCCTACCTAAAACCCAGGTATCCAGGCATCTTTTAACCACACCCCATCGAGAACTTCTTCCTAACTCTAGCACACTTTTTTCCATCCCTGTCCGTAAAATCAACTCCGCCCCCCCCCCCAAAAAAAAAAACAACAACAACAAACTGCTGAAACTTTTTTTTAAAAAAGAGTAAACTCCCATATTTATTTATTTATTTAGGCATTTTTGTATAGAGCTTACCTTACAGCTCTAAGCGCTTTACAATTATTAAAAATATGTAAACTATTTAAACTGCTAAAGTAAAATAAAAATGAAAAAAAAACCAGAGACACTAGAATAGTGACAACTATATTAAAAATGACAATAGAAACAGTAGATTAAACATTAAAATGGCTATAAAAACGTGTACACTTTGGCACGTTTTGGCCTATACTACAGGATCAACACGAGACAGAAAATGAGGCAGGGGAAGGAGGGTGCATCACAGGTCATAGGCGGAGCTAAACAGATGGGTTTTAAGGGACTTTTTGAAAGTGGACGAGGTTTCACAATGACGGATGTGGAAGGGGAGCCGGTTCCAGAACGTGGGCGCACGGAAGTAGAAGGAGCGTTCACCGATGGTCTTAGTTTTGGTTCTTGGGATTGAGCGGCTTCTATTGTCAATTGAAGAGCGTAGTTGTCTTGGGGGGATGTAAGGAAGCAACAGTTCAGAGAGACAGACAGGAAAGTGAGGGTCAGTGAAAGAGTTGATATTATGATGATACTATCGGTATTTTAGGGACAGATACATTCATATAACATTCATTCAGAATTTTGCTGTATTTCATTTTGTATATATATTCTCTAACAAAGGAGGAAACTATGAAGTTACCTAAATATCCAATGCGAAATAAATACTTGCGGTTATTTTCCCCTTTGACAAAGACTTCGTTTCAGTCTATATGTATATAGATAGATTATTATGTTTGTGTGGTAATTTAGCTTTATTAAATTAATCCCCTAGACAAAGTGCCGAGAGGATGCCTCAAGCGAGACACCCCTCACATTTTAAACATAAGTTAGATACCCCCTCCCCCCAAAATCCAGACCGTCAAAACTGCATTCGAAACACAACTCTGTAAACTCTACTACCCGACTGATTCTCCTCCCCCCACTGACCGATAAACGATCCTGCTGGGTTCCTTATATGGCTTGACATGTAAATTATTATTATTTTTTTTTTGGGCGGGGGGTGGGGGGGGGGGCGGGGTTGAATATACATTTGTTTTTAAAACAGCTTTTTAAAAAAAATTGAACAAATGTATGTAATTTTTTAATGTGACAATGAAGTTTGCTACTATTTTTAACTGCAGCCTAGCCCTACGCTGTTGAAATGAAATGTCTTAACTCAAGCGTCTCTACTCACATCAACTCTTTTGAAATGAACTGTCTTAACTAAAACGTCTCTAATCACATCAACTCTGTTGAAATGAACCGAACTACTCAAATTTCTCTAATTACATCAACTCTGTTGAAATGAACTGTCTTAACTCAAATGTCTCTACTCGTCTCAAATCTGTTGAAATGAACTGTCTTAACTCAAATGTCTCTACTCGTCTCACCTCTGTTGAAATGAACTGTGTTAACTCAAATGTCTCTACTCATCTCACCTCTGTTGAAATGAACTGTCTTAACTCAAATGTCTCTACTCGTCTCACCTCTGTTGAAATGAACTGTCTTAACTCAAATGTCTCTACTCGCCTCACCTCTGTTGAAATGAACCGTCTTAACTCAAATGTCTCTACTCGTCTCACCTCTGTTGAAATGAACTGTGTTAACTCAAATGTCTCTACTCGCCTCGCCTCTGTTGAAATGAACTGTCTTAACTCAAATGTCTCTACTCGTCTCACCTCTGTTGAAATGAACTGTCTTAACTCAAATGTCTCTACTCGTCTCACCTCTGTTGAAATGAACTGTCTTAACTCAAATGTCTCTATTCGCATCAACTCTGTTGAAATGAACTGTCTTAACGCAAATGTCTCTACTCGTCTCACCTCTGTTGAAATGAACTGTCTTAACTCAAATGTCTCTACTCGTCTCACCTCTGTTGAAATGAACTGTCTTAACTCAAATGTCTCTACTCGTCTCACCTCTGTTGAAATGAACTGTCTTAACTCAAATGTCTCTACTCACATCAACTCTGTTGAAATGAACTGTCTTAACTCAAATATCTCTATTCACATCAACTCTGTTGAAATGAACTGTCTGAACTCAAATGTCTCTAATCACATCATCATTTTGAAATGTACCTTGTTAACTCAAATGTCTCTATTCGCATCAACTTTGTTGAAATGAACTCAAATGTCTCTATTCGCATCAACTTTGTTGAAATGAACTACGTTAACTCAAATGTCTCTATTCGATTCAAATTTGTTGAAATGAACCATGTTAACTCAAATGTCTCTATTCGCATCAACTTTGTTGAAATGAACCATCTTAACTCAAATGTCTCTACTCACATCAACACTGTTGAAATGAACAGACTAACTCAAATGTCTCTATTCGCATCAACTTTGTTGAAATGAACCGTGTTAACTCAAATGTCTCTATTCGCATCAACTCTGTTGAAATGAACCATCTTAACTCAATTGTCTCTATTCGCATCAACAATGTTGAAATGAACCATCTTAACTCAAATGTCTCTATTCGCATCAACTCTGTTGAAATGAACCATCTTAACTCAAATGTCTCTATTCGCATCAACTTTGTTGAAATGAACCGTGTTAACTCAAATGTCTCTATTCGCATCAACTCTGTTGAAATGAACCATCTTAACTCAATTGTCTCTATTCGCATCAACAATGTTGAAATGAACCATCTTAACTCAAATGTCTCTATTCGCATCAACTCTGTTGAAATGAACCATCTTAACTCAAATGTCTCTACTCACATCAACTTTGTTGAAATGAACCATCTTAACTCAAATGTCTCTACTCACATCAACTCTGTTGAAATGAACCATCTTAACTCAAATGTCTCTACTCACATCAACTTTGTTGAAATGAACCATCTTAACTCAAATGTCTCTATTCGCATCATTCGGAGAGGATCACGTGGTTGAAACATTTCAACACGAACCAGATAGGAGACGCTTTTAAAAACTTACACATAAAAGAAATTGAACCTAGGGCAAGGGAAATAACTTTCCGACTCCTATACAACATGACACCAACGTCCGCAAGACTTGAACATCATAGGATTCAAAGACCGAGATGTCCACTCTGCGGATACATGTTAGTAGAAACAGAACAACACTTATTTATGGACTGTAAACTAATACAAGCAGCTAAAACCACCCTAAAACTACTCCTAGAAGCAGGAACACCCCACCCGGTAAACATAGATCAATGTA
This sequence comes from Lymnaea stagnalis, assembly GCA_964033795.1. Taxonomy (NCBI): domain Eukaryota; kingdom Metazoa; phylum Mollusca; class Gastropoda; family Lymnaeidae; genus Lymnaea; species Lymnaea stagnalis. The sequence goes on from CAXITT010000039.1 coordinate 1,743,457, forward strand.
TTTCATTAAACACTATCCCTAAGTCTAACAGATACAAGTATCAAGCCAACGGTGGTCATACTTTATACCATTGTATTTGCTGTCCCGCTATGTGTGCTTCTTACATAGACCATACCTGGATGGCATACTATAATTACTTCAAGATCTTTAAAGTTTATGTTAGCCCGCACATCGCACTCTGGTTCATGTTAGCCCTCACATCGCACTCTGGTTCATGTTAGCCCTCACATCGCACTCTGGTTCATGTTAGCCCTCACATCGCACTCTGGTTCTGTGTGTAGCATTAACACTGTGCACGTGTTTCAAATTAAACACTGCACGTGGTTTCTTTTATAGTTAAAACATTCGTAGTACAAGATAATTATCTTTGCCATGTGTATGAAACAATACTACGTACGTATCATTTATCATGCTTTCTAATTAAGTATATGTTGTCGCCACGTGTAATTACGTGGTTATGTATCATTTTTATTGTTAGCTATGTTAGTCAGGACATTGTTGACCTGTACTATTTGTTTATTTTCAGATATTGTCCTTTTTCTTCATAGTGTACTTTTTCTTCATAGTAGAGCATTAATAAAGCTATAGTCCTCGAGACCTACATTTCTTCATTTTTTTATCAGTAGCTGTCAGTGGCAGTCTTGGTGCACCTACGTCACTCACCTCACCCACACACACACCACACTCTACTACAGTTTTTGGCGTCGTCGGCAGGATCACCACACACCACACACACTCTACTACATAAGTTTAATACAAGTTTAGAGGGGTGTAATGAGTTTAGACAACTAATAATTTCTTCTCCTCTATGTACTTTAACTGACACATAAAGAGGCGGGCACAACTAGGATCCATGTTGGGGCCTATAACCACACCACTAGTTTGGTCTAAGAAATAGACATTGAATTCAAAAGAATTGAGAGTGAGTACCAGCTCCGCTTTTCGATAAGGGTGCCTTTAGGGAACATGGATGTGGTCTGTTTTCAAGGAAAAAATGTCTAAGTCTTAATTAAGACCATCAGCATGCGGAGTTGACGTGCGTAGGCGCAGACATCACGCGTTGAAAACTTCATTTAATGTTGAAAATATGAATTTCAAATAATCAACTCTTTGTTAAGGGGGGGGGGGTCATGATATTTAAAAATGTGTACAGTCGTCCCTCGCCACTTCGCACTTCGATTCGATTTTCGTGGCTTCAGTCTGTGGCGTTTTTCTTTTCAACTACAACATGTATTCATTAAAACGTTGATCGAGATAGTGAAAACGTATGGACTGGTTGACCTATGAATGTATTCGAGCACCCCACAGGGTCTAATAATGTTAATACCCGTATTTAGAGGGCTGTGAACAGATTTTCTATTCTCTAACAACGAACATATTCGAATTATAAATAAAGAATCCTACTTTGCCGAAATTCACTTATCTCGGAAGAGTCTGGCACTGAATGACCGCGATATACGAGGGACCACCTCAATTATATGTTTGAATCCAAAACAACTCACCTCCTTGTCATATCCATAGCAACGTTATATTTCATACACATCAAGTCATCAGTAAAAAGAGCATAGCACCAGTTTTGGTCACGCAAATAATCTCTTCTCGCTAAGCAAATTGTACAAAACATAAACCAAACAGGGACCAGGAAACGAATCCCAAACACAAGTAAAACCATTACATGTTCTGTGTAATGGATAATGTTTAGGGAGTTGTTCGTCCTTCCCATGCGAAGATGACCAAGGCCATGATTCGACGAGGAGTAAGCGGGTGGCATTGCCAGTCATATTCGTGCCTGAAAAGCTTTCCTACACGCAGGACACACGCAGGACACACGCAGGACACACGTAATTGTGTTTGAAAACGTTCTCTCTGTTTCCTCCTCCATTTAGGTGAGCAAAGGGGGTCACAAGAAAGGGTAGCCTCAAAACCTAGAGGTAATAGCCCTGGCATACGTTTTATTTTGTTTAAAATGAGGGAGAGTTTCTTTTCCTTGCCTATTTTGACCCATTGGCAAGAATTAGTCAAGATGACTGGAAATAGACCAGGAGGGAGTGGATGACCAGGATGGAGTGGATGACCAGGAGTGGATGACCAGGATTGGATGACCAGGAGTGGATGACCAGGAGTGGATGACCAGGAGTGGATGACCAGGAGTGTTTCTTGTGTGTCTCCGTGCTCGTTACGCGTTCCACGTCACGTTAGCTGTATCTGCTTCTCCGCCTTATGGATCCCGTAAGAATCTCTTTGCGTGGTCTACAAAGTCCTGACTTTGCATGCGAGGTAGACGCATCCTCATAATGTACGCCTTTATTGCGGCATGCTCACAAGGCATTGGGTTGGCACACAAGTTATGGGATATGATGGTGGTGTAAAGAGCTGCTCAGTTTAATTTTATCCTCGCTATAAATAATTGCTCGTCCAAAAACATATCTTCTAATGTTGCCAATAGTCTTTAGTCGCACTATTTGGACTATTATTCCAATAAGTGTTTGCCCAAACTTCAGATTTCCTTCCTTTTTTGCGGTCTTGTTATTTTGTATTCCGCCATCTATTCCAACTTTAAACTATGACCTTCGCCATATCACAAAAAGAGTTTTAAATTCAACGACCAATAAATTCGGTAAAAAACCATGCAATTGTAATCTGAGTTTGAGTTTTCATATTTCGTTCCCAGAACAAATATTGGACAAAAGGATATCTTATTCCACAATTTATTTAAAATTGAAGACATTGACGCAAAATAGTTACACTTATAAAAACACCGTCGAATTCAATTAAAACATAATAAGATAAGATATGTAAGTGTGCATTTGACTGAAATCGATTCGACCTGATTCATAAACAATAACATCGCACCAAGTACGCAGCTAAAGACAGAATGATTATTTTGAGGCGATCGATTTCTGGCCCATCAAATGGGTTTTTAGACATTTGGTGTTTAAAAAATTGAAATTGAATTAAATTATTTAAAATTTAAAGTTTGTAAAGCACATTTGGCATCCTTTAAATAACATTTAATTTTTTGCCACTGTATGTGGTTCTATTTCTATCTGATTTAAAAAGCGGTTAATCACAGTATAACTATCTCTATGTTTTTAATCTATCTATATTAGCTATGAAATGTCATTATTATTAGTGTTAAGGAGGTCTTATAAAGCGCCTTGACCTCAAGATAGATCTTAGCTTTCCGAATTGATTGTTTATAATCATAGCAATATTTATTCAACAATTTGCTTATTTTTTATAGCAATGTCGGTTAACATTAATTTGCGAGTCAGTCATCTTGTTGCTAACCCGGAAGTTGCAAGTCAACTGAGTGATGACTGATGCTAGTGTCTTTGTAAAATAGCATAAAATAAGCCTATATTCCGTCCATTTCAATACCAGTTCAGGGTCATATGCTACTTATAATATATATAAATATATTTATATATATATATTATAAGAATGAGCTAGGCTGATCGTAACGCCAAAGAAACTAAACAATTTAAATACGTTCGGATTCTTAAAAAACAATGATATTGATTTTCTATTATTTTACGGAAATCGAATAAATTTAAATGCACAAAACATAAATATATCCGCTTTTATTTGAGTAAATGTTTAAGTATTATTAATATAAATTACAAATACATTTAAAATAATAATAATAAAGGAACTATTTTAGCTCTTTCCTTTACATGCGAAAGCTAAAAATCATCACTTAAATCAAAGTCAAATTATTCATTGTTATTGCCCAATGTTTCACCTGATGTGGTTATAGTAGACGTGGCCATTGCTTTGTTTACAAAAGTTTCAAAACAAATCGAACTATTATTATAAAAACACATGTAAACAAGCCCTACTTCTTACAGGAAGGAAGTAAGAAGAGTTAACCTTCGTCTAAGGGCATAAAAAGTTGGATTGATAGCCGCAGGCAACGAAATAAATTATTTCGACGATATATCGTGGCTTAGGGGGCGCGTTGGTCAAAGTGATAGTGCGCTGCGCTGCGGTACCAAGAAATCTCACTCCGACAGAAAATCAGGAAATGGAGCACCTATACATAAGACTCCTATGTACATACCGGCAGCTCCTGCGACGCCAACGGCGTTCCCTTGGTCACGACTTGCGTCAGCAGCACCAGTATGGGCAGCAGCTAATCCTCCATAATACCCGCCCAGGCTTACTCCAGGCTCTGGAGTGGACACAAAACACGGGAAGCAGCAATTACGTAGAGCTAGGCGCCAGGGGTTGCGTCCGACGGTGGGAGAGACTACCAATGTCTCACTGGACAGCTACCGCCCGCCCCCAGTCAAATATCGTATCATATTTATTATATATGTGGCATCCTTCCATATTTGGCATCCTAGACAATCTCGACTGCATTGACACAGAATATTGAGTCCATATTTTTCTTTTTGTTGCAAGGGCCTCGTTTCGCATATCTTCTACCTTTTTTACTCTTTCATACACTGCTGTTCTCCAGCTGGAACGTTGTTCAGCCATGAGCTCCCATTCTTTGTTTTCAGCTGAATATTGACATTGATACAGTATAAACTTGATATAATCTCTTATAATATGTTACGCTTCTGGTCTGACTCATGGACTGCTTCCATTTTCAACTGCTTCCTAGTCAGAGCATTTGGTATTGAGATTATATTACAAAGAAAGTATGGTTCAATAATGAGTTCAATAGCGCGCAAAATATAATTCCCAATAACTACGCTAATTGAAAAAAATAATAAATTATAATGCGTAATATTTTCTTTTCTTTTTTGGAAAATAGAAATCATGCCAATTTAAATATGGTGTAATAAATATTTGGAGTGGTCCACACAGGTGTCACTTTTTTCTTTATATGCTGATGTGGCATTTTTGGACAACGGCATATTTTGAATCGTTAAAGGGAGGCCTTAATAGTAGCTATGCCACGAGGCAGTGTATCTATTGATACCAAAATCGACGATCATTTTCATCGAGAAGTAGGGCGGAAATCGATGGCGCCGATGAATCTTGACCGGTGGAGGCTCCCCATTTGATTATTTCAAAATAAAGAGGTGTATTTTTTAGCATATTTGAATTCGAGTTTCTATTATACCTTTTGAACAGGGAAGAACATTTTTAAAGTTTTGTGGAAGGCATTATTTAGCCCAGCGCCATATCTAAACTGAATTCACTCCGTTTGTGGCATGCCCCAGAGTAATCATTAGGGATAGGCTTATAATCAACCCCATAGTGTACCATTGATCAGCGTGATGGAAGGAGTGCATAATTAAGGGAGCTAAAGAGAGTCGTACAAACTCAAAATGCAGGAGTGCTTTATTTTGGCGCATACTTGAATTTTTTCTTTTAAAGACAATTATGATGTGGCATTTCAAACGTTGGGGTGGGAAATGACAAAACTAGCAATAATAAGGACAAAAGACATCTTATATTTCGCACCAAGACATCTTAAATTTCGCACCATTCAGTCTTGCAAGAGTTTTGCCTCTACGCGGCGCAGAAGACTAGTAGGGTAGACCTGACTACCTGAAGCTAAAAAACTCACGCCTTTGCGTCTATCTCCCAAGGTGAAGGGGGGAGGTTACTTGTAGCTTTCACCCGGGAGAAGGTAAGAGAAAACAGCCTAGTTATTATTCTTTAATATGGCTAGTAAATTACACATGACTCAAACTGAGGGGCACTCGAATCCCCTCCTCCCCTGCAGATCGGTGACGGGGCTCAGGCCGACTGTAGGCTTTTGTGCTACTGGGGGCAATAGGCAAGGTGCAGCTGGTCACCTCCCTAAAAACCTAGTAGTTATGCAGCTTAACTGATACGGGGTCAGAGGGAAAATAACTGAACTCACTAAATTACTCCACAATCGGGATGTGGACGTGGCTCTACTACAAGAGACCCTATTGAAGAAGCACCCATTGCACATCACGGGCTTCTCTGTCTACCGCTGCACCTGCGTAAGGTGCCGAGGTTTGGCAAATCTCGTGAAAAACCACCTCACAGCGGAGCTTGTAGAGAGCAAAAACATTGGTGGGACAGATACTCTGACCCTGAGGGTAGTCTTAGGTGGTAAATCTATTACCATCAGCAACATTTACAATATTCCGAGAAACACTCTGTGCCTGCCACTGCAGGGCACAACCATCTTTAGTAATAGAATTATAGCTGGGGACTTTAACGCCCATATGGGGGATATGGGCTATCCCGATACTAACGCCTCTGGGCGCTACCTAGAGGAGGTTGAGCTCACAACCAATCTCATCAGACTGCAGAATGGTGACAGTGAACCCACACTGCTTCACATGGGCAATAGCGCCCTGTCACGTCCCGACATAACACTGGTCTCTGCTGAGCTCGAGGCGAAGACCCAGTGTGAAGTACTAGATGAGATTGGCAGTGACCACAAACCTACCCTCATTACAATCTGTCTTTCACTTATAAGACCTAGATTTGCTAGGAGACACTGGCTGTTTGGCAAAGCCAAGTGGTCCCTGTTCCAGGAGCGAACAGAACGCATGATTGCGGAGTCAACTGAGACACCCAATACATCCAAAAGCATTGATGATGCATATAACGACTTTGTGAGTGGTATCCTCACGGTGGCAAGACAAACAATCCCGAGAACAAACGGGAACCGCAAGTTCTGTCCTTTTTGGAATAAGAATCTGGCGAGGTTAGTCCGTGAACGAAAGAGAGCCCGGACCAAAGCCGGTAAGTTGAAGACGGCCGCTGCTCATGCGGCTTACAACAGACTGACGGCAGAGGTCCGGAAGGAGGTTGATAGGGCTAAAAAGGAAAAATGGGTTAGTTCGTGCGGAAAACTCGACCTGAAAGACGGCAAAAAGGTCTGGCGATTGATGGACTCATTATCCTGCACGGGAAAGGTAAAAAATCTGCG
>CAXITT010000039.1:1753945-1770738 GCA_964033795.1 Lymnaea stagnalis
AAAATAAAATTTTTTTAAACCCGTAAAAAAAAAAAAAAAAAAAAAAAAAAAAAAAGGAATTTGCCTGAAATTCGAAATACTAGTTAACAAAGAAAAAATTAAAAAAAATTCGTATCTTTCTACTGGATTCTCATCTAAAATAAAATTAATAATATTAAAAAAATGATGGCACTGCCAATGGAGGGAGCTCTTTATTTGTTATTTTGCCATTAAAAAGAGAAAAGCAGTCGGGAAGTTAATAATAATAATAAATATAGACAAACGGCTAAGTATTAAAAAAAAATTAAATCTGTTATTCAGGAAACTTGGTAACAAAGGGAGCACATTTAAAGAAAACAAAAACCCTTTTGATTTGATAGTAATTTATGAAACGTGCACTATTTCTTTGCGTCCTTTAAAATCTAAGTTGTTAAATGGAAAAAAAGCATGATAACTAATTCTTTAGTCATGCTTTTACAATAAACTATTTGTCAAAAAAGATTGCACATGTTTAATACTTTACTATTATTAAAATTGTAGACCTTTATAGGTATGTAATTTATTTTAATAAAATGTCATTAATATATTTAAGCTTGTGGAGTTCAAAAAAAAAACACCAAAAAAAAACAACAAATAAATAAATAAAAATATGCGAACAACAGGAAGTAAGTTCAGTAAGACTGGAGCGGTCAGTACGATTTTTAAAAGGGAAGCGTTATCCACACAGCTCTGTGAATAACGTTGAGCGTTATCGACAGACCGAGATCTGCGAATAACGCCGAGCGTTATCGGCAGACCAAAATCTGCGAAAAATGCCGAGCGTTATTGTTAGACAGAAATGTTCCCATAATGACGCACATTTCTAGAAATAATTAAGATCACATTTTAAGCCGGGGTAGGGGTGTAGTTTTAAGTAGTGTAGGATAGATCGGTCGTTAATGAGAATGGCACAAACACATCTCAAAACCGAAGCTACCGGTATGCACAAGTTAAATTTAAAAAAAATTAAAAGGCCTAACTATAGCCTATATATTGGATATAGGACAATTAATTGTGCCTACATCTGCTCTGTTAGGGGCCAACATGTTCGACCTATAGAGTGTTACTAATAGATCCAGTCAAACCTCCTACTCCTAGACATAGCTAATTTTCTGGTATTTCCTATTAAATGTTATACCAGTAATAAAAATGGTACCGGTATTCTTCATGTAGACTCACTTTCACCCATTGTAGAGATGTCTTTAAATGATGTCAAAGCTTGATAGGATATCGTTTAGTTTTTTTTTAAAGCACTATGATATATCACGTAGTCCAGAAATGTTCTGTCAGAAATAGTTGACATGCCGTGCAACAGTGTTATGATGCAGAGAGGTGTCTCCATCAGGCGGCCATGTGAGAGACGGGTAGGGGCATATAGGCCCTACATCGATAATAGCAGAATCTAATCCTGTTTAAGGCTAGTATTTTTTCCTGATCCTTGAGGGTGTCCCTAAGTCTACCCAGCTCTGGCCGTAGCTGGGGAAAAGTAAAGCTGGCTGGTTATTTCGCTGGCCATACACTCAAACTTGAAAACGCTGCTTCAATTGCCCCAAGGGAACTTTACTTCCCAAAGACTCGCAATGCATCCTACGACCAGCAGGGTTCCAATTAATTTTTTTCAACGATTTCTGGAGCGGCATATTGTGTCCCTACTTATTATGATACTTATTAGAAAATAAAATGAAACAAATAAACCTGGTCAGTCTAGCCCTACTGTTGTTGGAACTAAATCTGAGAATATGCGATCCACAAACTCGGACGCAAATACGATTCTTAAACTTCAACCAGAAAGTGTGACTAATACAGCTGGTCACATTGAACGTCGAAATACTAGGAAGAGATCAACAGTTAATTTTTCTGACACTGTTTTACAGGGTGGTTCTGTTAGTGTTGCACCAAAACAACCGGCAGTTTGCCCAGATGTTGAGAGAAGAACCGTTATCATGACCCACACAGTAACACTAAAAACAAAGACACACGTTTGTAATTCTAAGGGAGAACTTCTTAATGTTTTTGAGAAATCTGAAATTTTATTAAAAAATGAAAGTGATCCAATGGAAGAAGCCCATCAAACCACAGAGGATTCAATCCCTACCGTGGTTTCGCCACCACCAACTTCCAGTACAATGAGTACAGGGCACCTGAACGATATTAGCTCATCCTCAAAATCAGGCGTGTACAGTTTAGATGCTATCCCATCAAGACAGGTTTCACCACAACAGCATGACACATGTGTACCTGTCATTACTGCTCCCCAACATTTATCACACTCACGAGGTGAACACGTGACCACAACGCAAGTCGTACCTCCACCAGTAGTACCTCCACCAGTAGTACCTCCACCAATAGTACCTCCACCAGTAGTACCTCCACCAGTAGTACCTCCACCAGTAGTACCTCCACCAGTAGTACCTCCACCAGTTATACCACGCAGATCCCTTAGCATCGCAAATCGAGAGAAACAGAAATAAGGCAGTGGCACAAAAAGACACTAGTCCTAGTTGTTGTTTATGCTAAGTGTTTTAATTTGTTTTTAAATATTCGATCGTTCTTTAAATTTGTATTACAAAGTAGTAGGCCCAGTGGGGACGCTGGGATTTAAATAGTTGGGGTGGATGTGGCAATGTGCCACTATTTGCAACTGCCTTTAGGTAACATTAATTTTGGAAAATCCTCAAGAAAATATGGCCCAGTGATAGAATTCAATGAAGTTTGGAGAATCTGTGCCATACAAACCAAGAGCTATAACTATATGACTATATCATTAATATCAATTGTACAAAGACCCACGCATAGTCAACAATAAAGAAAGGCAGACTGTGCTGGACAGGACATACTGAAAGGAAGGATTGTAGAGCAGCAAAAGTGATCTAAAACCAGACGGACAAAGGCTTTATAATTTATAGGCTCTTTCTTTCACACAGGAGTTGCCAATCTTTAGATTAAGCCCCAGGGTCTTGTTTGCTTGGTTACATACATTGTTAAAATGCTTGTCCCAGCGGACCTCTCTTTGAATGGTAACACCCAGGTACTTTACGGGGGAAACCGGCTCAAGTATATGGTCTTGCAGTTCGTATTGGTAGTGTAGAGGCGTACTACTTTTAAAGACTGATAGTGTCTGGCACTTGGCAGAGTGAAATTCCTTGTCCCAGCTCATCTACCACTCAGCTAACAGATTGAGATCCTGTTGTAGCTGGTCCTGGTCAGATCTGTTGGCGAGTGTCCTATACACCACTGGGTCATGTGCGAACAGTCTGGAATGTCAGATTCTCGGGTAGGTCATTAATGACTGCTAGGAACAAACAGGGGCCTAGCACTGATACCTGGGGGACCCCTGACTTCACATCGACAAAGGAGCTTGTACAGTCCAGTCCACCACTACTGCTTGGCTGAGGAAGCCATGTTTTAGTGGTGCCTTGGATCCCTGATCTATGGACTTCGTGTTGAAGCAAACTATGATTCACACTGTCAGATGCCTTTGCGAAGTCCATCAGCAACACATTTGTTTTTTTACTCTACATGTTTATTATTATTTTTTAAAATAACTATGCCTAATTTGTTAATAAATGTAGTTATTAAATTTATTATGTTTTTTTAGTTGTTTCATACTTGCATGTTTCTAATTCTCTAATGAATCTGCTAAGTAAGAATATTATAGGGACAGAATGCTGATTAAAACCATAGTTTCAGTGGGCGGTGTGTCTTAAAAAAAAACATGTGAGGAAAAATGTGTTATGTTAAAGGAAATAGTGTTGAGTCGACAGTGATGCGTTCTGTTGAGTATGTAGTTTTTTATTTTTGTTGAAAGTGACATTGATGTGGATGTAGGCGCAGGAGTGAGCTTTTAGGTGGAGTTTGTTATGCATTTCAACCCCCATGCATACACATTACAAAGGATTAAATACATGAATATGAATTGTTTCAGTGTTTTGTGTTATTTGATTCTTACAATACGTCAGCTCTGCAGGAGCTTGGAAGAAAGGTGTTCTAGACTACATACCCATGTAATCTAAATTTACAGTTAATGATATTGACATGGGAATAAAATCTTGAGTTCTTTAATAAAAATACTTTGGTCTGACGGTAACTAAAAAACTGCCGTTGTTGACTTGTTATAATATAATTGATAAGCCTAAACTCACCGTTACCATGTGCTCAACATACAGTTTAATTTTAATGATTCATGACATGGACTTCAATATCTAGTTCTATCCTCTACCACTAATAATTGGGTCTGGATAGATGTGCCGGGAAATGGGGTGGGGGGATATCATAGTCTTTAAAAAATTTACACAGCTCCTTCTTTGCCGAAGTAAAACGTGCTCATTTGAAAATAAATCCAACTCAGAAATATAGTTTTATGGTACAGCCTACGGTGTTTTTTAAAAAATAGATAACACAAGCTTTTGGCCAAGCTATCTTTAGGAACATGGTCACCTGGTAACCCCCCACCCCCTCTTCTTTTATCCATCTTCTGGTGGGAGATATGCTTACTGAGTATTATTTACACAATTGAGCGCTCGTTAACTCATAATAAAGACATTGATATTTTTATGGACAGTTTCGGTAAATTGCTCATCTATAACACAAACGTATATTTAAACGTCTAGCAATTTCTATTTACTAACTTACTACGCCAAAGTTATGTATTTAACATAACAGAATCCGATGAAAACATAGGCCGTGATACATAAAATATTAACAAACATAAAAGTAAAGTGTAGTCTAGTATGCTTTGGAAATCCGATTTGGAGTGAATGATGATTTATGAGACTAGACACAAATAATTTTTTTTTGAAGTGCACCCAGACCACACAGTTGCTGTCTAAGACGTCGGAAACAAAGACCTACTTAATTAGTGGCTATTCCTACCCGGGTCTGAGAACTGAGAGGTTGGGATTAAAATTTTAAAAAAAAAGATAATATTGTTAGGTTGTGAGACAAAATTTTGTATGAAATGAAATATAATTGAATGGACTATGGTTTAACTTCAGTTTAACTACTATGGTTTAACTTCAGTTTAACTAAAATAAACTACCACATATGACTGACATCCGAAAAGCATTGGTCTAATTGGACCCGGACACCCCAGAAGTAAGTTTACAAAAATACTGTACATTCAATTATCTTTCATTTGATACCAAATTTTGTCTTACAAATCCTATAATATTTTAAAATGAAATTTTGATAAACCCAAACTCTCACTTCTCAGACCAGGGTCCAAATAACCACAGCATAAGACTTAATAAGAGCAATTTCAATGATGTCATTCAAATCAATAGTGCCAAAAATTCTTTGTCAATACTGCAGTACATCAATCTATCACTAATTATTAGTTTTTGATAGTTTTATGGAATAAGAGAATCCACTCTCATAGTCATAGTGTGACTGCTATGGGTAACCCCAAGCACGTACACATCCATGGTCATTTAACGTAACACTCAGCCGTGTACTGGCCTTACATAATTTTATGTTGGTTATTTACACGCGGGAATAACCATCCCTGCTCCGGGGTTGACCAATGGTCAGCTCGGACGCGGGTTCCCTCCGACTGTGTGGAAAGGGGGGGGGCGAACTAGGACTTGGGGTGTGTACATTTTTTAGATTGTGGTGTGGAACGCATGCTTCGGGTCAGAGGCAGGTGTGAGAGATTTTCCTGTCGGCTCTGTCAACGGATTGTACCTTACATTAAAAAGCTATAGTTCTCAGACCTGATTGTTTTATTGTGATTTTATTGAAACTGTAAGCTACGTCACCACTCGGCTACATATTTAAAAAATATTTTATTTTTTCCGCCTCAATTGGTTTTTAAGAGGTCATTTGAGTTGACTTAGTCGTGAATAAGAGATGTAATTATCTTTTAAAAACCATAAAATATATTTTAATGAATAAATTTCAATTTTCATTTTATAAAGGAGAAGTCACAATTTTGGGTCAGCCTGGTAATAAGCTGTAGAAATGTAGTAAATTGTCACACAATTTTTATTAACTGATATATTTCCAAAGTAAAATGGTATCATTAAGTACAAGCAAACTTACAGCAATTTGTTTTTTAGATATACAAATGTTGGATAGTTTCAAACTTTAAAATCCACTTTTCTAAAAATCTTCAAAATCTGAGGTGTCTTTTCTTTCCGCTGAGATCTTCATATGTCTGTAAAGTAATGACAAAAGGCTGGGAAATCCTACCTAGAAATTGTGAGACATGTGCTGTAGAGCAAACGCATGCTGAGACGTCATGTTGTTTGCCTACTTTGTGAATTTTATGAAGCAAATAGAAAGTAGGTTTTCGCAGGTCACTATTGCTTGGTGTGGCGCAAAAACCGATTATGGCAGTGATTCGTCATTAAATTGTTTTCATGTTTTGTCACACGATTGCCTATTAGTAGTATTAGAATTTGTATAATTTATTTTTAATGCATTTTCTGTGTGTGTGGTGTGTGTGTGTGTGTGTGGGGGGGGGGTTGCATTCTTTCATAACTGAGTTGTTGTCCATAATGACAACGGCGCCATCTTTATCTTCAGGTTTGATCCCAATTTTCTTTACGTTTACGTAACACAGAGAGTGCCTGAGATTCTTGTTTGGAGAGGTTTGAGTGGCAAAGTTTGGGAACAGAGAGAGAGAGAGAGAGAGGGGGAGAGATTTTATATAATGATTCGTACTGCAGATCTCTAGATCTAAAGCTATGGATATTAATCTGAGAGCAGGGCGGAAAGGGCCGTATCCGCCATTAAGGAGACTAAAGTCTACTTTGTGACACTTTGTCCAGTGACGGGCTGCACGCTTTGTTCTTAACCGCTACAGGAACACCTCTTAGTGTAGCGTCACTGATGATGAAGAGTTGTGTCTTATCGGTCGGTCTTTTGTTTAGACTTTTTTTTGTGGAGCCAACTTCAGTTGTCATGGCCGTCATTTCAATGACCCTCTCTGCTTTTTAAAAAAAAATGTCATCCCCATGGGAACGTTAAAAATGAAGCGTGTTCAGTTGAATGTTGAGCAAAAGAGAAAACATGCCAACGAAAAGGAAAAAGATGAAGGGTGCCTGAATACTTAATCCACCCGTGTCTGGGGGTAGTGTCCAAAGATCTACCCCAAAAATATTTAAGTTTGTATTTTAAAAAAATGGATTCAATAACTTCAAATGAAAAGGAATTTTTTGAACTCATTATATGCCTTCCACCTTGTATTTTGTATGACAGGTATTTGAAGGTAGTGAATGAAAAAAATTCACCCATATCACAATTTTCGATAGAAGTAACTATAAATTGTCATTTTCTGAAAGAATATTGCGTCTAGTTATTATATTGTTTATCTCGTGCTTTGTTACTTGAACGTAAATATGGGTATCAGAAAAATCAAGAGCAACTGCATCTAGCTCTTCTTGCCTGAACAGGCCAAGTATTGCTGGCATTGCAAGACCTTACAGTCCCAAGCATAGGCTGTCTACGATGCCGGGGAGAAAGCGCAGATGCTTTCAGTGTGCCGTGAAAGGAGCAAAAATGCCCAGCGGCAGAACAATGGAAACAACCAAAGGATGTTATTTATGCCAAGTGCATTTGCATGCTGGACAGTGCTACAGCACTTATCACGATAACATAAAATAAACTTGTCTTACTTAAAGTTAAAATAAATTTCAGAAAAAAGAGCTAAAAATGACATCTGTTGCATTTTTGTTTATTTTGTGTTGTCATTTGGTCTTGTTGTACCGGTAATGTTATACTTTTCTGAAAGCTTATCCATTTCTAAATGCAATGGTATCTTTTTTGTTTAAATTGATTAATATTTAGGTACCGAAAACAATTTTACAAAATATACATATGGTATGAAAATCATAGTAGCTTCCCTTGTCCAGGAAAATGAATATAAACAGGAAGTGAGTGCTCAGGGGGGAATGAGTTAAAAAAATATTTTATTATTAACATTAGCATTATTAAGATTTTTATAGCCGACAAATATGGTTTTAGTTAAATTTAGAAACTCTCTTATAAATGTAAAAATTCGTTCATTTTCATGATTTCATGATACATTTTTAAAAAATCGTCAAATTATTATAAATTTAAGTGAAATTCTTTGAAATTGCAATATGTTTTGTTGAAATGGTCATTGTTTATTTCTATAATAAAGATTTTAAGTTTGTAAGAAACACTTTTTTTCTCTTTCCTACTGTTTGTGTCATTTTGTAATTTTTGTTGAAATGTGTGGGTAAAAAAACTCGGTCCAATAACTTTTTATCAAAAACCTTTTTAAAAATAATTTTATATTTTACATCAATGTAAAGATAATTTAATTGTGAATCTAGTGGTATATAACATGCCACTATTGTTAGAGTCTTTGATTCACCAAATTTTATATTATTGAGGTCACCAAGACCGAGTACAAAAAAGGGGGAAAAACCAAGAATATTTAATTGCAATCATCCACTTACAGAGTACCGGAAGTCTTGTACCGGTACACAGTTAGTACAATGTGGCACACAAATAAGGTACAATGATAAATGTGAATAAACACATATGAGTACACACAGAATAATACCAGTACAAGATCTACCATACTCTGTAAGTTGATGATTGTGATTATATTTCTTTTGTTTAGTAATTAAATTAATACTTAAACAAATCTTATTAATTGTAATTAGCAACTGTTTTGGGTGTCGTATTTTTGCTATTGTATGTCTCTATCACATCGTCCTTTGTTATGCACTGCTTGAACGAGCCAATAACTTTAAAAAAGAGAATAATTTCTCATAATAGAAGGCATTGCGTAACAATACTGTATTAAAAAATGGTACCATTTAAAAGTATATTTTGTTGTTGATATAACATAATGATTATGTCTTAAAATGATAAAATGAATAATAAAAGAAGTGATAAATTATTCACGTATTTTATAAAATCTTTCATTTTGTACCTGAATTGAATTACAGTTTATTATATGTTTTAAAAATTTACTTACTCTGTTTCCTCAAAAAAATTCTTCATAAATACTGTGCATTTTTGCTAAAACCAATCGTTCAGTTTTCATTTAGTGACAATTAAATTTTAAATATTAAAAATTATGTATATAGATATATATTTTAACATAGACTGCCCTAAATATTCTGAGTGTGGATTTCTGGGTGAATGGGGGGTGTACGTAATCTTGGGCATGCACCGGGACATCATGCGGATAAACTCCGTTATTGATTTGATTGACGTTGGCATGGCCAGCCCACCCGTCAAGTGGCGGCACTTCCTGGAAGTACACGATTAATTGCGCGGCTCTCCACAGTACTACGAACATTAATTACTCGGAATTTATAATTAAAGTACATTAATTTAAATTGGAAATAAAAATATGGAAATGGCATAATACGTCAAGGCACCCCCCCTCCCCCCCCGTGAAGAAGCTTTGCCCTGACATCCTTATATTTCTGAACAGCTACGACCAACAGCAGACGTGACACTTATGCTCATCCTCTTGCGTTGAAATGCGTCAGTTCGATGGTTTTAGCTGACGTATATTTTTTTAAAGAATCTGTTGTTCCGAATTCATTGTGATTTACAACTTTTTGTGTCAGTATCAGTATGTGTTGCAGTTTCAGTGTCATAAATGTGATAAATATCTAACCATTGGTTCCATTTCATCACTTGAAGTGACCATAACTGGAAAAGCTCAACTATTACAATAATAAATTGTTTCGTAGTCGGGTATTAACATACATTTGACATTGAAATGTCATACGCAGAAATAGAGGAAGTGATTGATATGGTCAAGATGGTCATGAATGTTTTTGCTCTTGCAGTGTTATATATGTCATGGCATAGGATTAGCCATGATCCATTTGAGTGCATTAAGAATTAAGTGAAGTGTAAAAGATCCTGACAATTATTTTACTCCTACTTGTAAATAAACATAGTGATGCGCTCCATTGGACTTTCCTCATGCTTCCATATAAATAATTACCACAATAATTATCAGTCACCAATGCAACGCTGGATGCATATATTCAGTTATATTACAAGTGATAAACAACTAAAGACGTAGTGTGGTGAATATATCCAATCACAGAACGTTACAATTACACTGCGTCATCTTTAGGGCGATGGAATATTTCAATATATTTATCATTTCTGTGCATATAGGAATGTAATTTTAAAAAAAAACAACTTAGATACCACTGGTATTACCAGTAGGGCCGTCTGTGTTACAGCAGGGGTCTGGGAAAAATAATGCACTGAGGCCCCTATCCCTCTATATACTTAAGGCCGTGTGAAGTAGGGCGCGAGCGGGCTTATCACCCCTGGCGCCAACATAAGGGGGCGCCAGAATTGTCTTTAGGGGGAGCAACTCCAACCTTACCGTAGAAAGGTTTTGAAAAAAAAATTGAAACAAATCTATTTAACAGTATAATTATCAGAGATAAATTGATTTAAATTCATAAATGATTTCTTTATGTAAATTAATAAAAGTCGATTTCCGACGAAGTATTTGAATACTAACGATCATAACACTAAAATAAAAAAATCTACTTTTAAAATAATGATTACTCCTCACCCAATAAATAGAACTATTTAAAAAAGAGAGTAATCTCCCTTGGTCTCGTTTCTACAGAGATTTACGTTTAAATAGCAATTTTTCCGCTTTCTACTTAGCAACGTGTAAACAAAGGGTTGTGTGGCCCGATTTGGCCGTAGTGGGATTGAATCGGTACTGGCCGGATTTGGCCGTTACGGGGTTGAATGGGTTGGATGGGTTCTTATAGAGAATTTAACGATGAAGTCCCATGTACTTCACATAAACAGGGGTGCCAAAAAACGTCTTTACATGGGTTCCTCATATAGAATTGAACGATGATTATTATGACTATGATGTCCCATGTACTGATGTCGATGTACTTCACTTAAACTGGGGTTCCAAATACGTCTTACTCGTCAGTAACTTAAAAGGTTTATCTTGAAGTTCTAACTACTCTAACTCTCTTCATTTAAATGACTAAATAATGCAAATTATGGTGCTTTTTTAAAGACTTCGATTTTCTATCCCCTCCCCCCACCCCAAACCATTTAAAATAAAAAGCCTTTTTGGTTTCAAAATTAAAATTTATCAAAAGAAACTTGTTCTAAATCGAGAACCAAGAAAATGTTAGTTGATGTGAGCATTGAAATACGTGTTTAAAAAAGCTGGAGAAATGGTCTTCCCACTGCATTTTGAAAGCAAATTAACATGCCTAAAATATTTCAATATTCATTAAAAATATTGGCAGCATAACGTCGCTCGAAGCGTGAAGCCACCACCTAGAGACGTGAGGCCCTGGTGAAGTGCCCAGTGTGTCATGCCTTAAGATGGCCCTGGGGAAGTGCCCAGTGTGCCATGCCTTAAGATGGCCCTGGGGAAGTGCTCAGTGTGCCATGCTTTAAGCTGGCCCTGAACTGGTTCTTATATTTTGATGCTTCTGTCACTAATTTCATTTCTAATATCACGTTAAACAAAAATAACTCCTTACTTGGCAATATTCAACATAGGCTAAGCATTGAAAATAACACCCAGGGCTCAGTGTAAAGCAGATAGCACTATTGATACCGGTACCCCGCAAAAATATGTTCACACAAACTATAAACACACTTCTAGCTGCTTACCCAGGCAAACCTCATTTGGTTTTCTTCCATTATCTAGAGATCTTAATTTAAGATGGAGAATGATGTTTTTTTTTCCTTGAAATCTTTCCGTTCTGTTTAAGAATGCTATAAATCATATGGTAGTACATACTGTAATTATTCCTTTAAAAAAATTGATCTTTTAAACTGTTGCTTATTTACATTGCATATTCTAGTTCATGTAGCATGTGTTTCTCTATATCATTTAAAATATATTTTGATTTGTTGGATAAAAATGATTCAATGAATGCTTGTACCGGGTATAATAGATGTGTACCGGTACTGAGTTCATTGTATCATGTTGATTCATTGTGTCTTAAATAAAGCTGTTCTATATTTATGACAGGATTTTTGTATCAATGATTATTTCCAGTTTTTAAAAAAGTTTTCTGTTCTTTTAGATTTTTGCAACCAAAATTTTTTTAAAATTTATTGTGGTTAATTAAACAAAATCTTATTAGCACTTTAGTTAATTACTTATAATCTGACAATTAATTTAGTTGATTAAACATAATATCATAATTACTGTTGATTTATACAGAATCTTATAATTGCTGTGGTTGATAGTAAAATGTGTCAATGGACAATTATTTACTTTGTGTATTCATAACCAAGACTGACCCCAACTTTAAATTTGATGCCAATTACATACACTGTTAAAATTTTTGTCGACCCTGACAAAAATCATATTATAATGTGCTATTGTTTCAACATATTTCTAAACATTTCTTGAATACATGCATGTTAAAGCTTTGTTGGGGACACATGACATGGACAAATGCCCATATCATCTCAAAACAATCTAATAAGTCTAAGTTAGGTTTTCTCAATTTTAAACGTAACACTATAAACCTATTTATCTTTTAAAAAACGGTTTCAATAATTTCCTTTAATCATGTGACATAAAAGTACTTTCAAGAAATGCAATTAAAATTTTATTTTTTATATTTTTTATTTTACAGGGAATGGGGAAGCCCTAATGCAGTAAGAAACTTGAAAAAAAGTTGTACTAAAACATGGGACTTATGCATTTAGAGAATTGTGCCTAAAATATAGCACTGTCATAATATTGACACAAACACAATAAAGCATTTAATTAAAAAACTTAACAAAGAACAGACACTGTTGAGCAAGACTTGTATTTTATTGGACATATAATTTTAGCAGACGCCGAGCACAGAGACAGCCTTAGAAATAAATAAATAGTTTTTTTAATTTGTAAAGGATATTGCATCGTTCATAAAAAATGCCTACAAAGTTTGGAGGAACACACTGAGCCTTAAAAAAATTAATTTAAATAACTAAATGGAAAAAATATAAACTTTTTAATTTTTATGTATGCAATAATAACTGGTGTATCAAATAGATAAGTTTAAAGCGCAAAAACAAGAATGCGATTTACGAGCCTTGATATTATTTAATCGCTGTGGTTCACTTTTTAAACTTTGGAATTTAGCATAAAGAAATGTAATTCATAAAAGTTTAGTTTAAAATTATTCATTTTTAGCTCAGTTGCAAATGCTTCAAAAATATAAGTGCAACATTTTGATGTGACGTGAGGAGCATACAAACATCACTGTGTGTAATTGAGCTCACTAGACAAATTATCCCTCCACTGGTTTACGGGTCTTGAGGTAGGCACCAATTTTGTCGTTAATTTCTACATTTTTGATTAGGGTTTTCACTTGGGGAAAGCCATCAAGATTGGTTACGCCCCTTGACTTTAAGGTGTCGAGAATGTCAAAGACAACAATGTCAGCAAGAGTTATCTGGAAAAAAAAAAATATATATATATATATTATATGACTACAAATAGATTAATTTAAATGTCAACAATTTTTCCAAAAGCCAAAATATGAATAATTATAAATAGAATGATTCCAAAATCAAAGAGAATATACATACCGGTAATTGAAATTTATGAGTCAACACTGAGGGTAGGCACAGGACTTTTAAACAAAAACGTAATGGTTTATGTTTAGGTCTGTGCACAATTTGTTTGGGACAGTTTGTTTTTATTCTCAATTGTTCTTATCTTTATTTCATAACAGTAGAATAGCGCTTTCATCTCAGTGGAGGAACACAATCATCAGTTTGAACTGGAATACTGGGTACAAAGATGTAGCCAGGTCATTTAAGTCATTTAAAAAGCTTGATTCACACAAAAAAAAATGTAATGAAAATAAAAGTTAACTTACAGAGTTGCCCACAAAGAAACCAGTGCCATTGTTTTCCAAAACTTTCTCATATAATCCCAGGAACCTAGGACAATCTTCATCTTTTAATTTTGCAGAGTTTTTTGCCTGAAAAACAGAGAAGCATATATATGAAAAAAAAAATTTTCAACCTTTTTTTTTTTTTTTTTTTTTGTTAACATCACCTTTGATTAGATCTAACAAAAATTCGGGGGTCAATCGCTCATTATCAATTTTTTATAATTATTTTTCACATAAATAGGTTTGAGGGCAGAGGCAAAGAGTGTGGTAGATATTTTTCAATTCTAATAAATTATAAAGCTGATAATAAAACATATACAAAAAAATTCAACAATTTGTATTTTAAGACGACCTGGCTGCCAGTTTCATGTTATACTTTGTCAACTTAGTTCAATTCTTTTGGCAAATGAAACAATATGCAGGCATTTTTGTATTGTTCCCCCCCCCAACCAACCCCCCACAAAAAATAAAACAACAAACAAAACAACAACAAACAAACAAAAACAAAGAACAACATGCACAGACACTAAGGTAAATTTTTCAAGTTCTTTCTTAACCTGCTTCAAATACTTACAACAATCTTTCCACAAAACTCTATGACATTACCTATTATTAGCAACAGATAGCAGCGAAATCCAAAATGTTAATGAAAATGGAACAAATGAAAACAATCTTAAAATGCCTCCAAATGATATTAAATGACATTAAATGGGCTTATTTGCCACCACAATTTGACACATTTCCCAACTCAAACTATCAAAATACCAAGTAAAGTTTTAGCATTTTGTTAATAACGTATTAAAAAAAAAAACTCCTTACCTTGATTGACTCATCTGGTTCAAAGAAAGCTTTGACAACAAATCCAATTAAATCTTGAGTCAACTGCACAATCTGGTCAATTTCTAATGCCTCCAGATTATTCTTGCCATAAAAGCCTAAATGACGTGAGCAAAGAAGAAAATGGACTTTATTTGGCACACGGTAACAGTTGAAGAACAATTTCCAATTTATTTTTGTTGTTCATGTAGTGAGGCAACAACAATTTTTAAAAGTTGTAATTGATACTGTTGTCATGTTTAAGTATTTAAACAGGAAAAAAAAACCGTAGGCCCGCTATTTTTATTCTGGAATAGGTCTGTTGACATGTCAAATATATTATTATACTGAAATCTTGATCAAGTGGTGTCAGTGGATGATTGTAAATTTCAACTCTCTAGATTGTATGTTGATGTGGGGTTAGGGGGTGGGAGTGGGGCACGGTGTTAAAAAAATATTCAACAAAGTCCAGAAGACCATGCCAAGAAAAAGATGGACAACATTTAATTCAAGTAAAAAAAAAAAGAACGCCCGTGATAAAGAATAGAAACAAATGGGCAAAAGAAAAAAACCCAACGAAACAAATTTTTTTTTTTTAAACTCACCGAATTCGCGCGCTAAATAATTGCTTATTGCTACACTTTGACCAAAACGCCGGCCGTCAACCTCGAGACATGGGACTTGGCCAAATGGGGTGTCTGTGGAAGAAAACAAACATTTAAAAATATTTTTAAAAAAATAGTGTAACCCAAAAAAAACAACAAAAAAACACAACAAAAAAACAAAAACAATAACAACAAAAAAAAAAAAAAAAAAAATAAAAAAAAATATAAAAAAAAAAGAATAAACCAAAAAAAAAAAAAAAAAAAAAAAAAAAAAAAAAAAAAAAAAAAAAAAAAAAAAAAAAAAAAAAAAAAAAAAAAAACACACGTTATTATTAAGCTGCTCCAAAGCACCGGTACTGGTGTATAGTTGGTCAGTTGAAATCGACTATGACCATCTTAATCATCGCAAGTACTGTGCTGCTGATTCCCCTACTGTAACTTGGTGAATCTTCTTAAATATTTTCTGGTTACGCCTTTGGTCATACTACTGTACTTGGCTCAGGTTATTGTTGCTAATCAAGTGTAATGGAGAAACGCGCTCATCATGTAGCTACAACAGGACAGTCGTAACAGCTACGGAGGCCATGGGCAAGGAAATACACTGACCTCCCCCCCCCCCAATGTCCCCTTTAAGCTGCGTGGCTGCGCAGCTATCTCACAGACGCCTCGCAGCAGTTTTGAGTATCCACGCAGCAAATTTTCATTTAAGTGTGTGTTTGTGTTTGTGGGCTGTAAAATTTTGCAAAAAAAACAAAAAAAATTGATGGTTTAAAACTGTGCACAGAACTGTATGAACGAACCAACAAACCTTAGAGGGATCATTGCTCACCCCCCCCCCAACAGTGTTAGGCCCCTAGAAGCGTGATGCACATAGAAGTGTTAGGCCCCTAGAAGCGTGATGCACATAGGAGTGTTAGGCCCCTAGAAGTGTGATGCACTTAGAAGTTTTAGGCCCCTAGAAGCGTGATGCACATAGGAGTGTTAGGCCCCTAGAAGCGTGATGCACAAAGAAGTGTTAGGCCCCTAGAAGCGTGATGCGCATAGAAGTGTTAGGCCCCTAGAAGTGTGATGCACATAGAAGTGTTAGGTCCCTAGAAGCGTGATGCACTTAGAAGCGTGAGGCCCTGCGTAACTGGCCTGTGTGCCCATGCCTTTTAAGACGGCACTGTTACAAGTGAATCTCCATCTAGCATAAACAATGATAAACATACATCTTGTCCAGCCTATGCAGTGTTGGTCTAACCGCCCTTTTGTTTAAACGTTTAGTTCAAAGACATTAAGATCTAGACAAGCTTTCAATCTTGTACACGGGGAGCCATTCAAAAAGTTTTTGCCATTTGAAACAAAGTGCGAATGATTTTCGTTTTTACCGAACACAAAATCAGGTCGGATATGATTTTCTCCCTCCAAAAAAAAAAAAAAAACATAAAAAACCAACAAAGTTTTGTGTGTGTGTGTGTATGGGGGGTAGGGTGTAACGTCGGCAGGAACAATTCTATTTTGG
>CAXITT010000039.1:1783557-1847848 GCA_964033795.1 Lymnaea stagnalis
TTGTTATACAAATCCCGGTGTTCTAGAACAGCTTTATTTATTGTTATACAAATCCCGGTGTTCTAGAACAGCTTTATTTATTGTTATACAAATCCCGGTGTTCTAGAACAGCTTTATTTATTGTTATACAAATCCCGGTGTTCTAGAACAGCTTTATTTATTGTTATACAAATCCCAGTGAACTAAGATAGTGAAAGAAAGTGTATCTTCCTCCTTTTTTTTTTTTTTTTTTTTTTTTTTTTTTTTTTGTAGTGCATTTCTAGATTTCTATTTTAAACCCGTGCCTTTATATCAATGTAATACATCTTTTCTTTTATTTAATTTTAAAACAAGCTAATTTCCAATTGCGATATTTACCGAATGCGCCGAACTTCAGTGATTGCCGAATCAAAGCGAACCCGAGCCATCGTTGTTACCGAACTGAACCGAACTCGAACTTAAGCTGTTACCGAATCGAAACCAAACTTGGGTTTTACAAGAAACGAACCCGAACTTCCAAAAGACGGTTCGATTCCCATCTCTAGTTGGAAGGCAGCGGTCAGCCCCGGACGGCACATCACCGAAAATATAATCTATTTAAGTTCACTACATCTTACACCGGACACACCTCTTAGCGTTAAACCAATGACTAACAATAATTATTTTATTACAGAATTGTTATTATTATTATAATTTTTTTTTTGGTTGTTGTTGTTTCCAGGGGCGTGGCGAGAGTGTTTGGAGCCCGGGGGTAAGATCCATTTTTACGCCCATCCTCCTTTTCTCAACTGTGAAATCCAATGTTTTCATCAATAAAATACCATCGAATCCCATTTGGGCCTCTCTGACTAACCAGGCACACGGGGAAATCTGTACCCCTCTGAGCCCCTGACCCCCTTCGCTACGCCACTGCTTGTTTCTTTTCTCTCTTGTTGTGACCTGGGTCTTTCATCAATTTGGCGACACCTAAAGTTGGTGTTTGGATCTTTTAGCCAGCAACTTGGACACCACTGGTGTGAGGGTTATGTTAGGTAAACATAGTCCTGAAGAAATTATTCATTTCTTTGTTGAGTTCCTTCTTCACAACCCGAGGCAATAATCGCCAGAATATATTTAACCTTTTATTCAGTAAGAAAACTAAGGCCCAGAAAAAATGTGAGCTCGCATGTTCCAACAAGATTTGTTCAGGTATCGCTGAGCGAACGGTCCCAAGTAAGTCAAGAATCGAATATCGTCGACGCCAAGCTAGCTACTGAATACTAAGCCAAAGTTTTGAATCAATTCTATGACTTGACACAAAATTAAGTATTTTCTCGACTGATGTTAGCTATAAGTTAAATGTTAAATGCTGGCGTAGTACGGTTCTTTAAGTTCGTTTGCTAAGTCGTTCATTTAATGACATTGATAATTTCAATGTATAGTTTTATAATTTGATTTTTTTGTTATTATTGTTTTCATCCCTGTTAAATTCAACAGTATTATTTTCTTAATTTTTAAAAATTATTATTTTTATTATTATTTTGCGTTGTAAATTTTGTCCCAAATTGATGAGATGAAGAAACTATTGAAACAATATTTATTTTAAAAGATTAATTAATTTTCGAAAATTACAATACGAAAATGAAATACCACAAACAGTTGAAATGACCATTACATGGATTTATTTTTACATTTACACGTTCTATTTACATAATCAAGTGACATACATAGGCTAGATACCCTAACATACATAGCCTATGTCCCCTGACGTACATATCCCAGTTACCCTGAAAAGTTAGCCTAGCTGCCCTGACAAGTTAGCCTAGCTGCCCTGACAAGTTAGCCTAGCTGCCCTGACAAGTAAGCTTAGCTGCCCTGACAAGTTAGCCTGGGTACATTCATACCCGGTGCCAATACATACACATAAAAAAAAAACTAAAATGAATGCCACGTTCAACACAACATGATACTGTCTTATGACCCCGGTGAGCACTCGACACGCCCAACCTCACAACTTATGAGATTCAAAAAGTCCGTCAACACACTATTTGCGTCTTTTTTTTTTAACGAATGCTTCAAGAACGCATCTTAGACATGTGTATGATCTGTCCTTTGATTGCCACCGCCTCATTATGATTAATATTAATTAGAAGTAAAACATTTATTCTTCTCGGGTCTTAGTACAATTTTCTTTTTTCGAGACACAAAATGATCAGCATACTCTCTTACCCCCCGCATCCCCCCCCCTCCTCAAGCCCCATCTACAGAATGTTATATCTAATATTTCAAAAAGAGTTGAGAAAATGCTACTTCTAAAAATGAAATAAAATATTCGATTCCCTAGTCATTTTTTCTCATAATCTCGAATAATCTCATTGATCGATCGGGTGAGGACGGTGGATTGGTTCAGTTACTTTGTACATTGAATCGTTGTTTGTTCATATGTGTGGCTATGTGTCATGGAAATCTACATGTCAGTTTGCTTTCTCTTGGCCAGGTACGCCTTGATCTTGTCGTTGCTCTCGACTTTCTTGTACAGGGCCTGGAGGAGGGGGTGGCCGTCCAGTGTCCACACTCCACGCTGGGCGAAGGCATAGGCGAGGTCATAGAAGCAAATGTCTGCCAGTGTCAGCTGAGCAATTTCAAATAAACATACAAAGTTATACTCAGTCTACGAAACAAATATTTAATAATTGTCAAGACAGAATTTAAAAAGCAAACACCATTTTTCTCCTATAAGGATTTAATATATACGTATATATTGATTACATAAATTGTGATAAAGTCAGATGATACGTTCATATTTAAAAAAAAAAACAATATTTAAAAATCATACTAACATGAGGTAAAAGTATAACTTACCGATGATCCCACGAAGTGGCCAGTTCCACTTTCTTTCAACAGTTTTTCAAAGAAGGCCAGGTATTTAGGCGCCTCAACCTCTTTCAGATTTTTAAAGAGCTCGGCCTGGGGAATGCAACAAAGAATTCGATGTGGTAATTTTTCTACATATTTTCTCTACATGATGAGATTTTGTAGTTTAGTTTTGTAGATTTATTTTAAGTTCCCATTCTTGACGTGAGAAAATTCAATGAAGATTGCCCTACATTTTATAATTGGCTGTAATCACCAAATGATTATTTAAAATAAAAAAAAAAGCTCTCATTGTATAACCTGTATCATGACCGTGCCGGGTGGGAAAATTCTTGAGATTTGGAATGTTAAAACTGAAAAACCCCACCCTCCCATACTGTTCCAAGGGTCTCACACCTTTTTAGCCTCGTCTTTCTCATAATGCGCCTTGTGGGCAGCACTCATGAAGTCAGCTGCCGTCTGCACGACCTGGTCAACCTTCAGACCATCCTCGCTGGTCTTGCCATAGAATCCTACAATAACAGAGTAAAGAAAGTCAATTTAACTTTCCACTGGATAGTTCCTTTGTTCTATCGTTTAAGCCAAGTCCAGTTCAAGAATGGAATTTAATTATTTTTTTAAAAAATCTTTAATAAATAACCAATGTCAAGCGCTCAGGTCAAATCGTTCGCACGTGCCTCTTGTTTGAATGTCCCCATTAAAGGTTTAAAAATAATTATGTCAAAATGTCAACTAAAGATCAATAACTTAGAGTAATAAATATCATCATTGCCATCATTTTTACTTACCGAATTCCTTAGCTAAATAATTAGCTATAGCAATACTCTGTGAATATTTTTTCCCGTCGATTTCCAAGACTGGTAACTGGCCATTAGGTGTCTCTGGGTTATAGATAAGAAACATAATAATTGTATTGCCTCTGATAGGTACCCGTTAAAGTTTTGAAAATTTAATTTGTTTTTAAGCTTTGGCTCGTTGGGATGAACAATACAAAGGACTGAGAAAAAAAAAACAGTATGCAGAGACAACGATAACAAAGCTAGTGATACTAACAATGGTCAATTTAATTATACTATTAAATTTCTATTATTATACAAGTTCGTATACAGACAACAAATATGTCCACTTACAAAACATCAATTGAAAAGCTACACCTCATCAAAAATACAAATATTAATTTACACACACATATTTAGATAACGTCTCAAATAAGTTAGGAAATATTGCAAAAATCTCCCACTCGCTCTCTCTCTCTCCCTCTCGCTCTCTCTCTCTCCCTCTCTCTCCCTCTCTCTCCCTCTTTCTCTCGCTCTGCTGTGAAAGCTGCCGGCCTGTTTTTTATATGGCTTAAATCAGAACCATCTGTGAAGAAATTCTAAAAATTGAGTCACTTAATAGCGTTCTATAGAACGAATAAAACGCATTCGAATTCAAACAACCCTTTCCCAATCAAGGGCGTGGTGGGGTAAGGAATGGCACAGCATATACAATCGGTAGGGTCAATATCAAGGCAATACCAGGAGGAGACACGTGGTGGTGGCTTAAAATAGACTTACACATAAGCCACAACAGCCCTCTTACAATAATGTGTAACGATTTCCATTATTTTAACTGGTGATATTCATTTCACACGTTTCATGATACTACATTGGCGATGTAGGTCAGATTTGTTTTCTTTTCATGACGTACATTCGACAAAGCCTTCTATGCCCTATTTACTCTTCACCTGTTTAAAACGTTCACATTTGGCCTACTTTTTAGCTTTCATTCCAGTGACCCATTTGTTTGATCATTTATACTGGTGACCCACTTGTTTGATCATTTATACTGGTGACCCACGTGTTTGATCATTTACACTCGTGACCTACTCACTTGGTTTCTCAGCGCCCCACTGCTCACCGGTCAGGCGAATGTCTTCGTATTTCTGACCTGCTGCAGCCAAAACAAGACGTGACACCTCAGCGCGCCCTCTGCCGTCGAAATAATACAACTTGATACTTTTGGGGGCCATCTTCAGAAGAAATAAAAAAATGAAAAAAAGGTTTATAACTTGAAACTCTTTAAGAAGTAAATATTGGTCATACAAACCTTGAATTGAAGCCATCAAGTCACATTATCTGCTTCGGTTTAATGTGTTCCAATTCTACATTGAGACTGCCGGAGACGGTTTAACATTTAAGAAATGGTTTAAGAATTATTTCCTTGTTTGATAGATCAGTAATGCAGCTTTGTGGGAAGTCAAATGGTTCGTAAGCTCAATCAGCAATGTGTTGGAGCTGGTTCAGTAGTGGGCTTATCGTGAAACGATTGAGTAAAAAAAAGATGAAAACCACAAAAGTAATTTGAAAAAAACACACTAAAAACATTGAAGTTTCACCTACAACGTTCAGATACAAGGTATCAACTCAATTTATTTGATGCATTGGATTAAAAATATAGAAACAAATTAGTTACAAAGTATTTAAAAAACTCACCCCCACCCCCATTAAATATTAGATCCTTTGCTATTAAAAAAAAAAAATAAATAAAAAAGCACATTTGTAGTTAAAGAATTCAATGTTCAATTTGTATTTATTACTTCATTATCTAAAATGATTGCAAATTATATGGATGATATAAAAATATAGAAAAAAAATAATTAAAAAGTATTTAAAAAACTCACCCCCACCCCCAATAAATATTAGATCCTTTGCTATTAAAAAAAAAAAAATAAATAAAGAAGCACATTTGTAGTTAAAGAATTCAATGTTCAATTTGTATTTATTACTTCAGTATCTAAAATGATTTCAAATTATATGGATGATTCACAGACAACCACGCTACAAATAATCACTACTTACTTTATGTTTAGCTATCAGAACGTTTCTTGAAGTGAATGGAGAGAGTTGTTCCAAATGGGTGGACTACTGCGATTGAACACCCGGCCAGGCGAAGCGGTTGAATTTATACGGACTCCTCAGCTGGGCGGTCGTCAGGTGTGTTTATTAAGTTCCACGTTGATCCATACCCCACCCCTCCCCCCCTCACCCACCCACCGAACCACCCGGCTATCGAGCCACCCGTGTGACGCTGGCAGATTTTGCAGTGTAATGGTGACGTGGGTTGAAAGGGATATGAATGCCATTTGTATGAAATGTCAATTAATGATGAGATTCATTTGATGAAAAGTATGTTTTCTCTATTTTGACTTACTTGTGGGGAAAGAGCAACATTAGAGTTGGTGTCACCCGATGCGGTAAACTCATGGTGTCACCCGGTGCGGTAAACTCATGGTGTCACCCGGCGCGGTAAACTCATGGTGTCACATCACCATCACCATGGTCCTCCTCCAAGTCTGCCTTCTCTGGTGACAGCCTGTCATACCTGGTGACATCCTGTCATATCTGGTGACATCCTGTTATATCTGGTGACATCCTGTCATATCTGGTGACATCCTGTTATATCTGGTGACATCCTATTATATCTGATAACAGCCTTTTATATCTGGTGACACCCTGCTATATCTGGCGACACCCTTTTATATCTGAGGACACCCTGCTATATCTGGGGACACCTTGAAATATCTGGTGACACCCTTTTATATCTGGTGACAGCCTTTTATATCTGGTGACACCCTGCTATATCTGGCGATACCCTTTTATATCTGAGGACACCCTGCTATATCTGGGGACACCTTGAAATATCTGGTGACACCCTGTTATATCTGGTGACAGCCTTTTATATCTGGTGACACCCTGTTATATCTGGCGACACCCTTTTATATCTGAGGACACCCTGCTATATTTGGGGACACCTTGTAATATCTGGTGACACCCTTTTGTATCTGGTGACAGCCTTTTATATCTGATGACACCCTGTTATATCTGGCGGCACCCTGTGATATCTGGTGACACCCTGTCGTATCTGGTGACACCCTTCTATGTATGTTGACACTTTTTTTTATATCTGGGGACACCCTGCTATATCTGATGACACACTGCTATATCTGGTAACACCCTGTTATAACTGGTGACGCCCTGTTATATCTGGTGATACTCTGCTATATATGGGGACACCCAGTCATATTTAGTGATACTCTGTTCTGATGGCAGGTTATGGGCTCTGGTGACAGGATATCTGCTTTTTTTTTCTCAGGAAACCTGCTATGGAAACAGCAAACCTGTTCTTGTCGCTGGAACCACCTACCCTTTGTTGTGTGTGAAACCCTGCTCGTTTATAAAAGATAAGATAAGATGCTTTTATTGATCCAAAATAAATAGGAATTTGCTTTGATTACATTGTATATATTGTTTTCAGTCTTGAAATTCTTTTAGCTACTTTTGCTACCTAAAATTTGTTGTGAAGCCAGGTGTTTAGTGAATCATTGATATAATTTTGCCAAAGCATGATTTTAATTCAAATTGTCCAGCACTATTTCCATGTTATTACAAAATAAAACTACATTTATGAGGTCCCCCCAGGAGTGAGGTCTTGTCTTTTTTACAATACTCTGGCTCTGTCACCCATCTTTTCATGTGTCTAACTGGCTCTGTCACCCAACTTGTCCTGCTGGTTTACTGGCGCTGTCATCCATCTTGTCATGTGTCTTACTGACGCCGTCAACCATCTTGTCTTGTGTCTTAAGCTAAGTGTTTAAAGAAATGTGTTAATTATTGTCACCTACCCATCTTATTAACTAGGCATAAGAAATGCATATTCATAGTTGTTAAAGGAGAGGGAGAATTATATTGGTAGAGGATGTAATAAACACAGCTATAGAATAATGAATTTATATATATATATATATATTAATTTATATATGCAATAATTGAAAATTCTCTTGTGTGCAATCTTAGCGCATTTATTCCTGTTAAAAAAATAAAAAGACGAAAATTCTTCAAACAGTTTTAATGTAGTAATAGAAGATCATTCCATATCGCCACACCAACAAACAGAATTTTATTGTGAGCATGTACACCGATGTGTTGTACTTTCATCGTCACATTCATCATACCATGCCAAACTCTAAGAAAGTCTGTACCATCCAACTTAGACATTATTGCGTTGCCTCTCAAGTCCAACTTATCATTGGCGACGACGTTTAGTGCTCCGATGGTTTCCTGTTGGCCAGGTAAGCCTTGATGTTTTCATTGCCCTCCACCTTCTCAATCAGGGTCTGGACAAGGGGGTAGGCCTCGGTGTTGACCAGTCCTCGCTTGACCAGTGACTCAAGTTGGTCAAATACAACAATATCAGCGAGCGTCAACTATTGATGGATATATTTTATGTATTGGAAATTAGTGAACGGTGTATGGATAGATATTATATATTAGGAATTAGAAAACACTCTATGAATGGATATTATATATTGAGGATTAGAAAGCACTGAATGGATAAAGATTATATATTGGGGATTAAAAAACACTTCGTGGATAGAGATTATATACTATGAATAACAAAACACTCAAAAGATAGAGACTATGTAATATATTGGGTTTAGAAACCACTCTATTGAAACATTGGAATAGTTCTAAACATCTAGTTCTGAAAAAGGAACACAATGAATGTGTATCTGACACAGAAGTGATAATGGCATGGACACAATCATTCACTGTGGGTCAAAGAAGCTTTCAAATCCTCCACACATTTAAATTGGACCAGAGTTACACCATTTCGTTGTCTCGTTTTTACTTTTATTCTTTGGAGTTTGTAATATTGCTTTCCTATCGCCCTCCATGCCTAGATAATACTTAGCACCACGTTAGAAAACACCTAGCATCACGATAGAAAACTTATAGCACCACGATGGAATGCACCTAAAACCACAAGAGAATGCACATAGCAGAACGTTATAATGTACCTAGCACCACGATAGAATGTACCGAGCAGCACTATAGAATACACCTAGAACCACGATATAATACACCTAGCACCACGTTAGAATGTACTTATTACCACGAATGCACCTAGCAACATGATAGAAAGCACCTAGCACCACGCCATAATGCACCTGGTTAAAGTGACCTTATTTCACATAGGGCCATATGTCAGTACCTCCACATACCCGCCCCACCTCACAAAAGAAAATTGACGTGGACCATATCTGACCCACGGAGCATATCTGACCCACGCCCCACATCTGACTCACGGACCACATATGGCCCCGGACAACATGGGGCCCGCGGGATTAGATTTCCTCCAAGTTTGTACAACAAATTGAAGAGATAATGCATGAAAAAAGACAGTTTGAATGGAATTAAACTTAATCAGTTAATGCTGTAACAGCACAAAGCAGTGATGCATTATTCCATTGTTTCATTAAAGCTGTTATATTGAATTGATTTTACCGATGAATAGTGAGTAATTCAGTGGCACAAACAGCCATGTTTTAATAGCACTTGGGGTCAACACTGGACTATTTCAAGTGCAGAGTAAACAATGCATTGATGTCACGTGATAAGTTAATAGTACTTTCTATAGTGCGAACATTGCTCGGTTAACTAGTGGGAATATGGCTCAGTTAATTAGTGGGACCATGGCTCAATTAAATAGTGGGGACATGGTTCAGTTAAATAGTGGGGGCATGGATAAATTAAATAGGGGGAACATGGCTCAGTAAAATAGTGGGGACATGGCTCTGTCAAATAGTGGGTACATTGCTCATTTAAATAGTGAGAATAGGAATATTCGTTGGCCCCGGCTAATAGTGAAACGTGGCTCCGTTAGCCCCGGCTCACAGCGGCATAGCTGCGATGTTTACCAACCACCCACAAAGATCAACACGAATCCAAAAATGAATCGGGCAATTAATCCACGTTTTTTTTGGGGCTCATAAATGACACGACATGACAGTTACTGTCAAATGTATATCCCTTTGTCATTTAGAAGTGTAATTAACACAGAAGTTTCAAAACTATATAGGCCAAGGGTCTCCAATCACACGGATATTTAAATGTCAGTATGTCTATGATAACCAAATGTTACTGAGTCTATGATAACTAAATGTTACTATGTCTATGATAACTAAATGTTACTATTCTATGATAACTAAATGTTACTATGTCTATGATAACTAAATGTTACTATGTCTATGATAACTAAATGTTACTATGTCTATGATAACTAAATGTTACTATGTCTATGATAACTAAATGTTACTATGTCTATGATAAATAAATGTTACTATGTCTATGATAACTATATGTTACTGAGTCTATGTAACTAAATGTTACTATGTCTATGATAACTAAATGTTACTATGTCTATGATAACTAAATGTTACTATGTCTATGATAGCTAAATGTTGTTATGTATATGATAACTAAATGTTACTATGTCTATGATAACTAAATGTTACTATGTATCTGATAACTAAATGTTACTGTTTCTATGATAAATAAAGGTTACTATGTACATTATAACTAAATGTTGCTATGTCTATGATAACTAAATATTGTTATGTATATGATAACTAAATGTTACTGTGTCTATAACTAAATGTTACTATGTCTATGATAACTAAATGTTACTATGTCTATGATAACTAAATGTTACTATGTCTATGATAACTCAATGTTGCTATATCTATGTGATGCCGTATAAACACATTGATTGCGATTTAGGGAAAATGTATTTTTGACAATATAATATTATTATAGTTACACACATGTCCTTAACCACCAAACAAACCCATAACTGTCTCAAATCATACCGGTCTCTCAGTGCATGTACTCATACACTAACTAACATGTTGTATGCACTTAGCAACTAATACATTGTATGCACTCACCAACTAACATATAGCATGTACTCACCAGCTAACATATTGCATGTACTCACCAGCTAACATATTGTATGTACTCACTAAACTAACATATTGCATGTACTCACCAGCTAACATATTGCATGTACTCACCAGCTAACATATTGCGTGTACTCACAACTAACATATTGTATGTGCTCACCAACTAACATATTGCGTGTACTCACCAACTAACATATTGTATGTACTCACTAAACTAACATATTGCATGTGCTCACCAACTAAAATATTGCGTGTACTCACAACTAACATATTGCATGTACTCACCGATGAACCAACGAAGAAGCCAGTCCCATTCTCTCTGAGAAGTTTCTCAAAAAATGCCAAGTATTTGGGGACTTCTACTTCTTTGATATTTTTCAGAAGCTCGGCCTGCAGAGAAATCAATGCAAAGCATGAATGAGGCCAACCTTTTGACTACCAAGTGGATGGCAACACCAACCTTTTGATTTCCAAGTGGATGGCTACACCAACCTTTTGATTTCCAAGTGAATGGCTAGACCAAACTTTTGACTACCAAGTGGATGGCCACACCAACCTTTTGACTACCAAGTGGATGGCTACACCAACCTTTTGACTACCAAGGGGATGGCTACACCAAACTTTTGACTACCAAGTCGATGGCTACACCAACCTTTTGACTACCAAGGGGATGGCTACACCAAACTTTTGACTACCAAGGTGATGGCTAGACCAACCTTTTGACTACCAAGGTGATGGCTAGACCAACCTTTTGACTACCAAGTCGATGGCTACACCAACCTTTTGACTACCAAGGGGATGGCTACACCAAACTTTTGACTACCAAGTGGATGGCTGTAATGGTATTAATTCTAACTGAAACCAAATAAAGTATTGTTGTACCATTATAGTTATTTGCGTTAGACGTTAATGAATTTATATTGACTGGAGTATGTTTATAAAGGAGATATAACTTCGAATGTAGAATAATTATTTTGAAGAAAAAAAAATTAAGAATAATTTTTTTTTATTAAAGAAATACAATCTCTTAAATTGTATTTTTTCAATTTCAGATAAATATGCCTGGGTACTGATAGAATATTAGCGTATCAGATGGGTTCGATTCCGATTCCAGTATTAAGCAACCCTTCTCCTCTATTTAAAATTTAAAAGAAAAAAAACCTTAAATATGATCATTATCAACGTAAGTCACGACTTCAATTCTCTGCGTGTTCATCGTTTTTTTTTTCTTTGACGAGTCTTTAACCTAGTTCGATCCAACCAACAAAGAGAATGTTTGTTTGCGTTGTGTAAGTCATGTGATAGCGTCCTGGCCGAACAATTCCCACTCCTTCTCATGGCTTGTGTAACAAATGCTATTAATTTAAATTATTATTTTTTAAAAAATCAAATGCTCCCATGCAAGCTTCTTTTACGCACATAATAAATGCAAGGTCCAATTTTAGTTAAAAAATTCACAAAAACATGTCATTGTTTCATAAGTTTCCCCTGATGTTTTGTAGTGCCGGAATGTGACACTGTTAAGACCTCATCAACAGAGCGCCTGCCTGGTAAAGACGCGCCCAATAATAATATTGTAGTTCAGGAGTACTTATGATCCCAGTATGGCGTTAGGTTTAAATAGTTTCTATCCTGAAGCCGTCAAGGTCGTGCTATTCAGATGATGTCTTACAGCTGATGGCCTACCTTCTTCGCTTCATCTCTTTCTCTGTGTGACCTTGAGATAGCCGTACTAAAGTCTGCAGAAAGCTGGCCGACCTGATCGATGGCGAGAGATTCCAGGTTGGACTGACCGTACAATCCTATAATGAAATCATTCTGAGATGTTTTAAGCCATCAATTCAAGTCTTAGTGCAATCAAAATTGCTTTCTATAGAGATGTGAAAAAGGCAATAGTTTACGGGGGAATCTGTTAAGTCTAATATACAAATGTGTGCACAGAAGCGTAACCATGGTGGGTAACAACCGACAAAGAATCTCCTGGTATCACCCACCACCTTTATCCACACAGCAATGCGTTAAAATTATTTATTTTTAGCGATATTTTGAAAGCGCCACCTGGTGATGCCAAAATCTTTATTTGACGTCACTCTTTGTGCATTTTAAATTTAAATTCCCCTCCCATCTCATTTCCCGAATGTCTGTATCACAATTGGAGCGATGACATTTGCAACCCCCCACTCAAACTAACCCACCCCGATCCCCCTTTTAAATATTAAAAAAATTATATATTAAAAGAATGTTGTTGAAATCCAATCAGTAGTCTATAGTGTATTATTTTTGTTCAGAAAGACTTACCGAGTTCCCTGGCCAGGTAAGCTTCGATCGCCCGGCTCTGGGCATAGCGTCTTCCGTCCAGTTCAAGTACAGGCAACTGGCCGAAGGGTGTGTCTGGAAGAGTTAACGAGCATTGGTTTGTTTTTTTGTTGTTGTTTTTTTAAATGTACATAGTCATTAAATTTTTGAGAGATTGTATCGTCTTAAACTTAATGCAACTGTGAGTTTAAAGAAAGAGAAGGAGAATTACACATTGAAATAATGTCGAGCTGGATGGTTTCGAAAGAGACATTAATGCGCCTAAAATAGCAGAACTGAAATCCCTTGAATGTGCACTTGCGTTTGTCAACTGTGCATCATACCCCCAGCCACGTGACCATAAAGAAGGAGTTTTACCATGTAGAAAAATGTATTAATGGTTGAGCAATATTTTGCGCCATACCTTCACAAACGCACATGGCGACCATTTAAAACCAAAAAAAAAAAAAAAAACTGTGGAAGAACTATTCCGAGAGAGATAGAGAAAGAAAAGACGGCTCAATGTATGATGGTTCTGGCACGGTTCTCTGTCAGCGGGAGGGCAAGTCTAACCGACCTGTAAGTGAATGTAACTTTTGTCACAGAACCACTCATTTCTATTTTTTTTAAAAATCTCGATCCTCGTATAACCACAGCCAGAACTTTCCAGAACACATCATCAGGGCTCGCACATCCGGCTCCGTCAAGCATTGTCCAACCTGTATCCGGTGCGAATATGCACATGTATGCTGATATTCAGTTTGAAAGATGGTCCTCGCAGGCTTCATGGTGGCCAAGGTGGCACCTTCTGGTGAACACAGGTTTCATTTTCATTATCAAACAACTTACTGATCGACCAGACTTCCCCCTCCATGGAAACAATATACTTCCATAACGGCGAAATTTTGTAACAACAGAAAAACAAACTGTCTTACTTGTCTGATTAAATATCTCTTTGAATTGCTCTACCATTTTTTTTATTCAACCCCGGTCCGCCATCACAATCACTTCATCCCCTAGGCAAATGGAAAATAATCTTTAACTATTAATACTTTATTCCTCGGCCAAGCGACCCATTTTGCAACAATTGCCCAAAATATCCGAATCTTCCTTTCTACGAACCGTTGACTATATAAAGTATGACGTGTTCACATTTCGGTAGTTTCAGAACTGTTACTTTTGTGGCGCATACTGTATAAGGTTATCTTTTCGATTTTTTTCAGTTATCTAGTTGAATTGTTAAAAATTCACGCATACATGGGAGTACAGAAAATATCAATCTATATATGATCATAAACCAAACATAAAAATCTTATTTGATTCTTTTCTACGCGCATGTCCTTGTTCTATCTTATGCTAGTAAAAGTAATGGATCAAACTGAAAATTCACTTACTGGGTTTCTCAGCAGACCAGTTGTCACGTGATAGCTTGACGTCATCGTACTGTTTTCCCGCTGCTGCCAGAATAAGGCGGGAAACCTCGGCACGCCCTCGGGCATCGAAGTAAATCAGTTTGATGTTTTGTGGGGACATTTTCTTCTTGTTGTTCTGAAGGGGGGAAAAAACATATTAAATAAGCTGCTAGTATGACTGCAGCGAGGCGCTGGTCATTGCTCACATGCAAAGCATTCTCAAACTGATAGTGAACATAAGAGCGTCTGGAACATGTTTCTCACAACTATTTAAACAAAAGTAAAGATTCCTCTTTCAGTCCCAGATATTGACCAAATGAGAGAAACGTTTTCGATGTGGTTGATTTGAAAGAGTCAGGTCACGGTAATAAGCCTGTATTGTGTACTTACAAATTATACGGTATAAAAACGTGTGAAATTTTGTTGTGCTAGAAATGAGCAACACGGGAGTCAGGGAAGACTGGTGACTCTAGAATGCTAAATAATTAGATTTTATAGTCTGCCAAGACCCTGGTCAAGTGTCTGTCGCGTGTTTTGTTGATTGTATAGATAAGTGGAACTATCATGCTGGATAGATGGGTTCTCATGATTCACAGATGTTGCCCTTGCTAGTGTTGATCGCATCCTTGCTAGTGTTGATGGTCAATGTGTTTTTATTACGTCACTAAGTAGCTTTGAGAGAGGGATTGTGTGGTTGGGGTTATTACGTCATTAAGTAACTATGAGAGAGAGATTGTGTGGTTGGGGTTATTACGTCATTAAGTAACTATGAGAGAGAGAGAGATTGTGTGGTTGGGGTTATTACGTCATTAAGTAACTATGAGAGAGAGATTGTGTGGTTGGGGTTATTACGTCATTAAGTAACTATGAGAGAGAGATTGTGTGGTTGGGGTTATTACGTCATTAAGTAACTATGAGAGAGATTGTGTGGTTGGGGTTATTACGTCATTAAGTAACTATGAGAGAAATATTGTGTGGTTTGGGTTATTACGTCATTAAGTAACTATGAGAGAGAGATTGTGTGGTTGGGGTTATTACGTCACTAAGTAACTATGAGAGAAAGAGATTGTGTGGTTGGGGTTATTACGTCATTGAGTAACTATGAGAGAGAGATTGTGTGGTTGGGGTTATTACGTCATTAAGTAACTATGAGAGAGAGATTGTGTGGTTGGGGTTATTACGTCATTGAGTAACTATGAGAGAGAGATTGTGTGGTGGGGGTTGTTACGTCATGAAGTAACTATGAGAAAGAAAGAGATTGTGTGGTTGGGGTTATTACGTCACTAAGTAACTATGTGAGAGAGAGAGATTGTGTGGTTGGGGTTATTACGTCATTAAGTAACTATGAGAGAGAGATTGTGTGTTTGGGGTTATTAAGTCATTAAGTAACTATGAGAGAGAGATTGTGTGGTTGGGGTTATTACGTCATTAAGTAACTATGAGAGAGAAATTGTGTGGTTGGGGTTACTACGTCATTAAGTAACTATGAGAGAGAAATTGTGTGGTTGGGGTTATTACGTCACTAAGTAACGATGAGAGAGAGATTGTGTAGTTGGGGTTATTACGTCATGAAGTAACTATGAGAGAGAGAGAGATTGTGTGGTTGGGGTTATTACGTCACTAAGTAACTATGTGAGAGAGAGATTGTGTGGTTGGGGTTATTACGTCATTAAGTAACTATGAGAGAGATTGTGTGTTTGGGGTTATTACGTCATTAAGTAACTATGAGAGAGAGATTGTGTGGTTGGGGTTATTACGTCATTAAGTAACTATGAGAGAGAAATTGTGTGGTTGGGTTTATTACGTCATTAAGTAACTATGAGAGAAAAATTGTGTGGTTGGGGTTATTACGTCACTAAGTAACTATGAGAGAGAGAGATTGTGTAGTTGGGGTTATTACGTCATGAAGTAACTATGAGAGAGAGAGAGAGAGAGATTGTGTGGTTGGGGTTAACGTTTTCAAGGATTGCCCAGCCCAAATAAGGTCATGATCAATTTGTCCGTTGATGTAAAGGACTGAGGAAACTTTGGCATTCAAACGATCTAGGGCGAAAGGATTTAGGATGAATAACTCACTGAAAAGCCTTTTATTTAATGAAGTAGGGTCTTTCACAAGTTTAGAGCCCTTGGTTGTGAACGGTAGTTCTGAGACTGCACTTGATAACCTTTTAACGTGATGAAATTTGTAAGAAAGATATCACGCTATCCGAATTTATGGGCGTATCTACGGTTTTAATGCTCCAGCGATGATAGTCCTTAGTGTTGATAAGTTCTTGGGTTGATTGGTTATAGAGTTGATAAGCTCTAGGACAGCGTTTCCGAAACTTTTAAGTTTGGCGGACAGGTGGACAAGTTTCCAAAATGCACCAGGAACCGGTAGCAGATTTATTTACTTTTACATTTTTATTAGACCATAACTATTTATATTGTGCGGACCGGCAGCGTACGGCGCTTGTACCGGTCCCGGTCCGCACTCTACAGTTTGAGGGAACGCTGCTCTATGATTGATAGAAGTTGAAACATGGAATTTCTTACAAATATAAGGTCTACTTTAACTATGATACATGAAGATAATCATTCGGAGTCAACATCTTATTCTAACAGCTCCATTAATTGCTTATTCCACTGACCCATGGCAACCCCTCTGATTGTACAGCCGTCACTCTGGAGATGCTATTTGACTGGCATTCATCCAGCATTCAAGGACTATGTCAAGTGAGTCGTGTTAAATTGAGAGCAGATACTTGGACTAAGACCAACTTACCGATGTCTTGGACAATATTTCCATACAATGACGTAGCATGGCTAGAAGTAAACCCAGTAAAATGTGAGGAGATTAATGGAGTAGTCACGCTCTAGCCTTGGGCTTTCATAAATTCCTTTATTCAGTCGCAAGGTTGATGGGAAGTGAATGACTTCATAAAGAAACAACAAGACACAGATAAGAGAGACTTGTACAGGCTGAGGGCCATACCTCACGTGACATTCACTGAACTTCACCAGACGATAATTTTCTTTTTAAAAACTAAATTTCTTTTACATGAACTTAAATTTTGAAGCATATGAGTATGATTTTCTTCATTCGTTTTTTTCTCGTTTTCTCGTACGTTTTTTAAAAGAGATTAAAATTACTAAAATACTCAACGTAAACAAGATTTAAAAGAGTTTTTTTTTGTTTTACAAAATAATTTTAATTTACCACCAAAACATATTTGCACATTTTTACGCATCTTTTCTCTTAAGTCGTCTTTTGTGGAATTCAGTATGTCAGTAGAGCTTTGTAGATGATATGAACAAAATTAAAACTACAAACAAAATCGATATTTAAATCTATGTCGCATATTCAGATGCCTGACCTTTGCAATGGCAAAAAAAAAAAAAAAAAAAGAAAAAAAAGAAAAAAGAAAAAAAAAAAAAAAGAAAAAAAAAAAAAAAAGAAAAAAAATAAAACTACAAACAAAATCGATATTTAAATCTATGTCGCATATTCAGATGCCTGACCTTTGCAAAGGCAAAAAAAAAAAAAAGGCGACATTTGTGTTTAGTGGAATAAATAAATGAAGGACTACGTTCAAGCTGTGTGAAGGAAAAGTAGAACCAGGTATGTGGACGCTTGAATCGAAGGACAGGACAGTAAGAGAAGAACGTTTCGGCTGAGAGCCTTCCTCGGCAGACAGGACAAATCTAATTACGACAAGAAATAGAAGCTAGGTAAAAAAAAAACATAATTGTTCGCCATTGTTATTCTAATACTTCTCCTATTGTCCTGTCTTTCGATTCACGCTTCCACTTACCTTGTTCTACTAGTTTATCCACATACCTTTGGTTGACGTTTTGTCTTAATAAAAATAATCTGCTCTGTTCAGTTTTGTTGATTGTTTTATCTGTATTATCAATCCAAATATCAAGATTCGGTTGTTAGTTCCATCTTTAAAACAGACATTCTCAGAGCTGCTGGCATTATGAGACTCCGTAATGCAATGTAAGACCAAGGTCAAGGTGTTGTGCCTCCTTACAGCTTAAAATGTTGACACTCGCAAGTCATGACTACACTATATCTCCTTATGATAGACTAATATTTAAGCTAGACATATCTTTTTTTAAAAAAAACTTATTTAAGAATTGTCATCTTTTCCCATAGCCGCTTACAGGGGCGTACCTAGCAGTGTAAATAAAACCTTCAAATTCAGAGGAGATGGCAGATGCCCCGCCCTGCCCTCCCCAAATGTCGTCCCTGGCCGTCGACCCAAGGAGTGGATGTACCAAACTTTAAGCCGCCAGCTTTGTGTGCAGGGGTTACACCATCGAAAAATGGCAAGGGGCCTCCAAAAGTCTAGTGACGAATCTGCCTGTTTCCTTTGAAGTTTATAGAACAGCTCTATACTTCTTCATTGTGGGGGGCTATTACGTTAAAATGAATTGTTCACAAAAGTTATTAATTATCTTTAATAAAGTAATGGGTCATTATGTTATAAATACTTTTACCTCTAACTTTGTTCGAATGCTTTATGTGTGGAGATTATAACGTCACCCTTGTCTTAATTTATTTAAATAGAATTGACATCAATAACTTGATGAATATAGTTCAGTTCTTGTAATTGTAACTTCAGATGGAGAAAATTGAGCCGAAAAAACATTTTCATGGTTTTGAAAAAAAACAAAATAACCCTTACATTCCGTGTGCAGCTGTGGTTTCCTTCATGCGACAACATTGTGATGGAGCAAATGCAGAAACGAGAAAATATTCAAATTTTAATAATGATCAACGTCTTGTATATTTTGCACGCTGATCATATAGACATTTTCCTCATCGAATGCGTAAATTTCTGTGCATTCCATGAACTCTTCGATTTTGAGAGGTAAAAAAAAGTTCAACTCTAGAAAAAGTATCTGAAACACTCATTCTGTAGGTATGTATGGCTGTTGTTGAGACCCGCTGGTCCTCACCTTTGTGAGACCCGCTGGCTCCACTCTCTCCATCGCTTCCCCACGCGTTCAGCGCTACCCCACGCGATATGACACAATTAGGCTGGGCCTTAAAATAATACAAGTAGACTCAAATAACAATGGAAATGAACTTATTCACTTTGGCCATGACCCAGTTTAAGCAATACACTCATTCTTATCAAGCGTCCCAACTCTGAGTTGTCACTCTGATGACCAACGCGTAACGGAATCCGAAGCCACGCTTGTGAGTCATTTAAACACGACTCTGGGATGCCACGCTTAAATGCGGGACAAGCACGCCAAACTTAGAGTATATATTGAAAGCCCAAATCATGTATCGGCCTCTCTTACCTGAATTATGTCAGAAGAGCCTGGCTGGCATAATTAGCTGATAAAGTGTGTTTATCCGATTGTGTCGGGTTAGTATTGTTCTATTTCATATTCATATGTACTGGTATGTAGAGTCGTAGATGTAATGTTATTAAGAAAATGGTAGGACCATAGTTACTATTGTTAATGTTTGAATATGATAACTATTAATAATTTATAATGTGATGTGATTTGTAATTCTTAGCTATGTCTTATGCATTGTATTTATTATTCTCATTTCTAGCCAGTTAAGTAAAGTTAAGTAAAGTTAAGTAAAGTTAAGTAAAGTTAAGTAAAGTATAGTTACGTAAAGTGAAGTAAACTGAAGTTACGTAAAGTGAAGTAAACTGAAGTTACGTAAAGTGAAGTAAACTGAAGTAAAGTAAAGTGAAGAAATTACATGAAATAAGTTACAGTATGTAACATTTGGCCAGTAAAGAATATTTGACCAGAAAGTATTTGTAAAGTAAATATTTGGTCAGAGGTGTACTAGTTCAATAAATAATATCTGGAACTAAAGCTAGTACAGTTCAGTAAAGGAGTCGCAGTTATTAGCAGGAGATAAGCCAAAGGAATCAACAAGACGGTAGCATATACTGTGTGTGTGTTACCCACAGTAAAGTTCAAAGTCGGCACCTACCTCCTCGCAGTGCCAGTGACCGGAGACACTTACGCAGTCAAGCCGCCCAACCCCGCAGTACGTTGTGACCCGAGCAGAGGGCTGCTGTGGTGTGTGTGTGTGGGGACTTGCTTATTCGACCAGATCGCCATTGAGAGCCTACTATACAATAATATTGGGCAGTATCTTGTTATCCTGTTTATGTGTATAGTATATGTAATTTGTATGCTGATAGTTCTGTTTTCTTATAATTAAATATTTATTTGTGGGCTGAACCACTCTTGTTTTATTAGTATAGTTAAAGTATTACTAGACTTGCAAGTGAGAGCTAGTGAGAGTTCATTGAATGATAGAGTGAGTGTGAAGTAGGATTAG
Organism: Lymnaea stagnalis; assembly: GCA_964033795.1. Classification (NCBI taxonomy): domain Eukaryota; kingdom Metazoa; phylum Mollusca; class Gastropoda; family Lymnaeidae; genus Lymnaea; species Lymnaea stagnalis. Next base: position 1,804,190 of record CAXITT010000039.1, read on the forward strand.
TGTAGAATACTTCATCAGGAAATTAATCGTACCCTAGACATAACCATAATAGCAGTACTAATCTAACGTAGAGGAAAGGGACCTTTGTTTGTTAATACAAACATTAAACATTGCAAACACCCATACTTTTAACAATTGGGTCAGTACATTAATTAATTACAACACATCATAGTTTTGTAACAATAGTTTTGTAACAGCTGTAACGCTGTGTTCCTATTCCTAAATTGGATTCTAAAATAAACTGATTAGTTAATTTTGTTTATTTTACGAAAATCTTATTGAGTCCGTCACATCAATGACCGTTTTATCAAGTATCTGTATGAACTGGGGAGCTCATCGAGTGTTTGGAGGGTTATTTCTCATCTATCTAATAATCCATCTAATAATTCCTCTAATAATCCATCTAATGATAGATCTAATAATAAATCTAATAATAGATCTAACGGTCTATATAATAATTGATCTAAATAAATCTGATTTCTGCGTTTCCTCCTTCATGATACGCAGTGTGTGTGACTTAAAAAAAATGGCCCAACGTTAGTTTAAAAATTGAGTGTTTTCACCGGATGTGCACCTCTGCAATCTCTGAGTTGCAAATTCATATTTGACCACATTGAAAACAGAAGTTAACTTGAAATGTTTACGATCTATTGGTACACGTTAGATTGCGACACAAACAACACAACGTAAACAAACACAACAACTTCCTACCCAGCATTCAATTCCCAGAAAGCTTCAAAGATGGTAAAATAATAACTACAAACATTCATTTGTATATAATCACCGTATTAAATTTATTGTAGACTAGATGTGATACATTCTGCCTTCTTGATCATATGGACCAATCTAACAGATAGAGCAAAGTTGAATGCAGAAAAAGGTAATTGCATAGAGCTGCTGTCCGGGTGGTCAACATTTGAATCTATGGCCCTGGAGATGCTGTCTTCATTCTATAAGTCTGCTGGCTTCCGGTTGGCCAGGTAAGCTTTTATTCTCTCCACGTTCTCCACTCTGTTGTAATTCTCTTGTAGCAGAGGATATTTGGAGTCTGGGTCTGGCCAACTCCAGAGCGGACCTCGGACGGAGAAAGCGTAGACGTTGTCATATGTGCTTATGTCAGCCAGTGTCAACTGTCAACAGAAAGGCACGGTTCAAAATTTTGAAAATTATCTCTATATTTTTTATCTAATAAACAGCAGGGTTATGCAGAAGTGGGCACAATTTTTTTGTACTCAAAGCTGTATGGAAATAAAAAAAATTGCTGACTCCAAGATAATTTTCTAGGAATCTTGAGTTCTAGACGGTAATTGAGGTTTAAGCACATTTTTAATAATAAATAATTCTCTAGGTGTGTGTGTGTGTATGACAGTAACGCTGTGTTTAATAGCGCTGTGTTTAATAGCGTGCAAAAAAAAAAAAAAAAAAAAAAAAAAAATTTACAAAAAAAAAAAAAAAAAAAAAAAAAAAATTTCCCGAAAGATAACCCTCGTTGGGATTCTTATAAAGTAGCTTACTTGAATGCATGTTTTGTCCAGTGATTTTAGTAGAATAGCCACCGCCATTATTTATCTGTTTATTTCTAGCATAGAAAAATTATAGTGGTGTATTTTTTTTCCATTGCTAGTGGTGTATTTTGTTTCCATTGCTACATCATTTCAATATACGAAAACGTGTATGTTTGTATGTGTGCATTTAGTGTTAAGTTTCCTAAACTTGTAAGTTTGTAAATTTAACTATGGAAAACTGTCATCTTCTGTAGACAATGACAATAAAACAGCTTTGTTTGCTTTATTTGTTATAATATTTTTTAAACCGGGACTGTGAAAATAAATTGCATTACCAATATTTAACATTAAAATAGTAAATGAATATTGAATAACTCTGCTCTTTTGTGTCAAATTGTAGCTTTTATGCAAATAGCATTGAATTGAATAAGACAGAGTCTGAGATCAGATGAGAGAATGGAAGAGACAGACTCTGAGATCAGATGAGACGAACAAGACAGAGTCTGAGATCAGATAAGACATACCATGATGTCATAATACCTACCGATTCCCCTACAAAGTAGCCAGTGCCGCTCTCTTTCAACAGTTTCTCCAAAAAACCCAAATACTTGGGACCTTCAACTTCTTTGACGTTTTGGAGCAGTTCAGCCTGGGGAAAGATGTCAATTAAACAAAAAATAAGACTTTTAAAGCTAAATATAAGTCTTGTTTGGACCACACAGGGCTTGACTAGACCATACAGGGCTTGGCTAGACCATACAAGGCTTGGCTAGACCACACATGGCTTGGTTGAACCACACAGGGCTTGGTTGAACCACACAGGGCTTGGTTGGACCACACAGGGCTTGGTTGGACCACACAGGGCCTGATTAGGCCACACAAGGTTTGGTAGGACCACACAAGGCTTAGCTGAAATACATAAGGCTTGATTGGATCAGACCACAAGGATTGGATGTAAAACATAAGGGTAAAAAGTCTAGGGCCTTGTGAATTTAGGTTCGGAAAGATTCTAGTGGGAACCAGTCCGAAGTGAATAGTAAGAAAATATACATTTTAGGGAGAGGCAGTGGACTGATAATGACAGATGGTTTAGATACTGGCCTGACCAGTTGTCCAGTGTTCTATAAGAAAATTAGGAACCATTCTGTTGAGTAAGAATGATAAGTAAAGATAGAGGCTCGCGTAAGTATGATTTAGAGTGCGTTATGACAGCTGTGATCAGTGTCGTGTTGATTGCGTTATGACAGCTGTCATCAGTGTCGTGTTGATTGCGTTATGACAGCTGTCATCAGTGTCGTGTTGATTGCGTTATGACAGCTGTCATCAGTGTCGTGTTGATTGCGTTATGACAGCTGGTTTTAGTCTCAAGTACCAAATAAATTTTTACACAAAACGCAGTTGATACTACTCACCTTCCTAGTCTCATCTGGCTCTCTCAGCGCTGTCACAGCTTTATTTCTAAAGTCTTGGTTCAGTTGTACAATCTGATCAATCTCCAGGCCGTCTAAATTAGTTTGGCCGTACAAACCTGGATGACAGAATTTTTAATTTTAAAAATTCTGGTTGTTTATATGCAATATTTCAAATCAAAATTGGACCCAACCCCACATATAACGATTTGCAGCCATGGCAATTTCCACACTGCTCAGATAAAAACAAAGCCAAGGCGCGCCATTGCTCAGCCAAAAACAAGAACAAGGTGCTGCACTGCTCAGCAAAAAAACAAGAACAAGGTGCTGCACTGCTCAGCAAAAAAAACAAGAACAAGGTGCTGCACTGCTAAGCAAAAAAAAAACAAGAACAAGGTGCTGCACTGCTCAGCAAAAAAACAAGATCAAGGTGCTGCACTGCTCAGCAAAAAAACAAGAACAAGGTGCTGCACTGCTCAGCAAAAAAACAAGAACAAGGTGCTGCACTGCTCAGCAAAAACAAGATCAAGATGCGCCACTGCTCAGCCAAAAACAAGATCAAGGTGCTGCACTGCTCAGCAAAAAAACAAGAACAAGGTGCTGCACTGCTCAGCAAAAAAAACAAGAACAAGGTGCTGCACTGCTCAGCAAAAAAACAAGAACAAGGTGCTGCACTGCTCAGCAAAAAACAAGATCAAGGTGCTGCACTGCTCAGCAAAAAAACAAGAACAAGGTGCTGCACTGCTCAGCAAAAAAACAAGAACAAGGTGCTGCACTGCTCAGCAAAAACAAGATCAAGATGCGCCACTGCTCAGCCAAAAACAAGATCAAGATGCGCCACTGCTACTTATCCTTAATGTTATCCTAACAATTTATCACAAACTCTTCTCACCGAATTCTCTTGCCAGATAGGTTACTATGGCAACACTTTGAGCATATTTCTTGCCATTAACTTCTAGAACCGGAACTTGTCCAAACGGAGTTTCTGAAAAAAATATCATTTATCATTTTGTGCATGAACTTATCATGTATTGTATGTATCAACTCATCAAGTAATGTAAGTATCAACTTATGATATGATGTACGTACATAAATCACATGATAAGGTGATAAGTTTCAACTTATGTAATGTAATTATAAACTTAACATGTAATGTATACATCTACTGCAAATAATTCACCTAGTCAATAAGACACTTACACTGTAAACTAAAGTTGACCTAAGGCTCGATCCTTACAGGCGTGAACCAACATTGAATGTACTTACTTGGTTTCTCGTCCGCCCATTCCTCGTGCGAGATTCTCACATCTTCATACTCCTGCCCTGCAGCTGCCAACAGCAGTCTCGAGACTTCAGCACGAGATCTGATGTCGAAGTAGATGAGTCTCAGCTTGTTCCCGAGCATCTTTGCTTAAATTGGACAAGACATGTAGAAATGGACAAGACATGTAGAGATGGACAAGACATGTAGAGATGGACAAGACATGTAGAGATGGACAAGACATGTAGAGATGGACAAGGCATGCGGAGATGGACAAGACATTCAGAGATGGACAGGACATGTAGAAATGGACACGACATGCAGAGATGAACAAGAAGATGAACAAGACATGTAGAGATGGACAAGACATGTAGAGATGGACAAGATATGTAGAAATGGACAAGACATGCAGAGGTGGACAATACATGTAGAGATGGACAGCGCATGTAGAGATGGACAAGACACGTAGAGATGGACAAGACATGTAGAGATGGACAAGACATGCAGAGATGAACAAGAAGATGAATAAGACATGTAGAGATGGACAAGACATGTGGAGATGGACAAGACATGCAGATATGGACAGGACATGTAGAGATGGACAAGACATGTAGAGATGGACAAGACATGTAGAGATGGACAAGACATGTAGAGATGGACAGTACATGTAGAGATGGACAAGACATGCAGAGATGAACAAGAAGATGAACAAGACATGTAGAGATGGACAAGAAGATGAACAAGACATGTAGAGATGGACAGGACATGTAGAGATGGACAAGACATGTAGAGATGGACAGGACATGTAGAGATGGACAAGACATGCAGAGATGAACAAGAAGATGAACAAGACAAGTAGCGATGGACAAGACATGTAGAGATGGACAAGATATGTAGAGATGGACAAGACATGCAGAGATGGACAATACATGTAGAGATGGACAGGACATGTAGAGATGGACAGGACATGTAGAGATGGACAGGACATGTAGAGATGGACAAGACATGCAGAAATGATCAAGAAGATGAACAAGACATGTAGAGATGGACAAGACATGTAGAGATGGACGAGATATGTAGAGATGGACAAGACATGCAGAAATGGACAAGACATGTAGAGATGGACAAGACATGTAGAGATGGACGAGATATGTAGAGATGGACAAGACATGCAGAAATGGACAAGACATGTAGAGATGGACAAGACATGTAGAGATGGACGAGATATGTAGAGATGGACAAGACATGCAGAAATGGACAAGACATGTAGACATTTTTGTTGTACAGATGGAGACAATCTGTTTGCTGTACAGATGGAGACAACATGTTTTTGTACAGATAAAGTAAATATTTGGCCGTTGCAGTGCCTAAAATGGTATTTGTATGGATCAAGGAACCAGTAAGTTCATAAATTGTACATGTAGGCTACTTCATTCCGCCAGCCAAAAAGAAAGAAATGTGAATATTAGCAAATGTGTTTAAAAAGTTGTTTGTAGTCAGTCAATTAGGAGTAGATTGTATGTAGTGACACTGGGAGCTAAAGTAGAGTGTACTCAGTCAATTACGAGTAGAATGTGTGCAGTGGCACTGGGAGTTAAAGTAGAGTGTACTCAGTCAATTAGGAGTAGAATGTGTGTAGTGGCACTGGGAGCTAAAGTACTTCGAACCTTGTGATGTCTTTAAAAACATTGATACAAATTACGTATACTTCGCGCCACTGGTCAAGACATGAACTTATAATAAGAGAAGCCACTCCAGGCATGACGGAATAATCTTTCTTAAGCCTTCGTTCCCACGTGTGTGTCAGCCACGTGCCAATCATAATAAGACATGACAATTTTACCTGGGAAGATTCTATGAGAGCATGGAAGTTAGAAATTAAATTGTAACCATGGTATCATGGAGTACATCTTGACTTATTTATCAACTACCTGACATACCCACACTGTTAAAAATGCAATGTTTTTTTAAAATGCTTATGCTTTAATAATACTCTCTACTGCTGTAGAGGATTATTGAACCAAGGACCGCCTTAATGTCTCCTCAAAACTAAGCCAGGGTAACAGAAGGGCGAACTCGTTTAGATAGGGGCCCAGAAGAAGACTTTAACAATGATCAGAAGAAAATTGAATGGTCCACAATAATGAATTGCAAAAGGACAATTCCAAGTGTTGTGTCATAAGGTCATTTATGGACACAACGGTGAGAAGGTGTGCAACAGGTGTACAGCAGGTGAGCATCGCACACGTGCATGGAGAATGAAAAGGTAATCATGACTAAGATGGTTAGGGAGCGATATCAGCAGCTGCGGACAATGCACTATGATTGCACAGACACAGTACTATGATGGCATAAAATAGCACTATGATGGCATAGACATGGCACTATGATTGCACAGACACAGTACTATGATGGCATAAAATAGCACTATGGCGGCATAGACATGGCACTATGATTGCACAGACACAGTACTATGATGGCATAAAATAGCACTATGATGGCATAAAATGGCACTATGATGGCAAAGACATGGCACTATGATGGCAAAGACATGGCACTATGATGGCAAAGACATGGCACTATGATGGCAAAGACATGGCACTATGATGGCAAAGACATGGCACTATGATGGCAAAGACATGGCACTATGATGGCAAAGACATGGCACTATGATGGCAAAGACATGGCACTATGATGGCAAAGACATGGCACTATGATGGCAAAGACATGGCACTATGATGGCAAAGACATGGCACTATGATGGCAAAGACATGGCACTATGATGGCAAAGACATGGCACTATGATGGCAAAGACATGGCACTATGATGGCAAAGACATGGCACTATGATGGCAAAGACATGCCAATATGGCGGAACGCGATTTTCAAATGTATGCGGACGGCCAAAATAAAAAAAATAAAAATAACAAATCCAAGATGGCGTCTTATAATTTCAACCAATAGGTTGTTTTCACTCTGAATAAGCCCGATATCTATAGCGAATAATATGACCAAAAGGTTGCCGAACCCTGCGATATGATATGAAGCTTAAGCCACAATCCAAACAGATTATCCTCCCATATCGACATTGTGTGTCTAAGTTCAACTAAACATATTATCTCCAGTTCAATTGAAGCTCTCTATATATCCCCAATGTCCAGTTCAATTGAAGCTCTCTATATATCCCCAATGACCAGTTCAATTGAAGCTCTATATATCCCCAATGTCCAGTTCAATTGAAGCTCTCTATATATCCCCAATGACCAGTTCAATTGAAGCTCTATATATCCCCAATGTCCAGTTCAATTGAAGCTCTCTATATATAACCCTATGCTTGGGCGCCCGCAGAAAACTTTCTGGTGGGGGGGGGGGGGGAAAAAAATCAATTAACTTTCCTGGGGATGGGGAAAATGTTTANTATATATCCCCAATGTCCAGTTCAATTGAAGCTCTCTATATATCCCCAATGACCAGTTCAATTGAAGCTCTATAGATCCCCAATGTCCAGTGCAATTGAAGCTCTCTATATATAACCCTATGCTTGGGCGCCCGCAGAAAACTTTCTGGTGGGGGGGGGGGCAAAAAAATCGATTAACTTTCCTGGGGATGGGAAACATGTTTAGTAATGTTTTAATATAGTTTTAATTTACTGTAGCGTATTTGTATGGTGAACGAACGGACAGGACATCAGCTTAGTTACTTTCTCTTTATTTTCTCTTTACTTTAATAAATTTTTGGTCTAATTTTTGTCTAAAAAATTTGTATCCAATCAATCCAGGGGGGGGGGAGTGCCCCCCTTGCCCCTACCTGCTGGCGCCCATGCCCCTATGTCCAGGTTAATTGAAGCTCTCTATATAACATACAAGCTCATAGTTACCATGACTACATGAAGTGCTGGACACTAGTATCACAAACCTGGAATGTACTTACCTCGTGTTGTAAGACTAACGGTTGAACAGGTCGTGAGATTGGCGATGATTGCAGCCAACACAGTGAGAGGTGGATGAGTGAGACTGTAGTGGCTTGGTCCCCTTAACAATACAAATACAACACGCTGTTGTCCTGTGGTAACAGATAACTGTTTAACTAGCAGCCCAGAAGGGATTCCCATTAAATATTAGCTTTGAGGGGACGAAGGGACACCACGCAGAGACGCTGCAGATTGCTGGTGTGTTTAGGTGACAGGTCAAGCCAACTGAACAGTGGTTCTCATGCATTTGTTATTTGTGGTGTTCTCTGTGTTTTTTATTTTTATTTTTTAAATAGGGCAGACAGAGAAGATGACAGTACAGACAGAGAAGATGACAGGACAGAAAGAGAAGATGACAGGACAGAAAGAGTCGATGACAGGACAGACAGAGAAGATGACAGGACATACAGAGAAGATGGAAGGACAGAAAGAGAAGATGCAAGGACAGATAGAGAATATGGCAGGTCAGAAAGAGAAGATGACAGGACAGACAGAAAACATGACAAGACAGACAGAGAAAATGATAGGACAGATATGGAATATGGCAGGACAAACAGAGAAGATGGCGGAACAGACAGAGAAGATGACAGGACAGACAGAGAAGTCCAGCAAGTGATTTAAGAGAGGATAGAGTAAAATGGGAGCGGAATGAGAGAAAAGAGTGGGACGGGAGGGAGAGTCCCGCCCGGAGGGAGGGTGAGAGAGAAAGAGAATGTGAGGCGAGTGAGAAAGAGATAAAAGAGAGTTAGATGCTTTAAATCAGAGTAGTATATTTAGAACTCGAGAGCCCCATGAGAAGCATGGACTACCGGTTGTTGACATTTTCAAAGTGGTCTTTCGTGTCCAACAGTAATTGGGCAATAAATGTCAGGGCATGTTTCAGCGCAGTTGATTGTAGCTCTCTGTCTGCCTAACTACGATGCTCATTACAGTTGTATGTCTATCGACAGCGATCGGTCTGTCTAACTACGTTTATCCGCCCGGCTAACTGCAGTGATCTTTCTATCTACAGATATCAGAGTGTCTAACTACACCGATCTGTTAAGCTACAGATATACATTTTTAAAAATCTTACTATAGCTTCCATTTGTCAAACTATAGCTTCATGCCGGTCTAACTTCAGCTTTTCGTCTATCTGCAGCTGTCTGTCTGCATAAAATTCTCTGTCCGTCTAACAATAAGTAGCCTACAGTTTTTTTTGTCGGTCTAGCTGGAGCTGTCTGCCTCAATACAGTTTTCTATCTGTCTTTCTGCATCTTTATGTCGGTCTGACTACAGACTTTAGAACTCTCCGCCCGGATAAAATTTTCTGTATTACTCTAGTTTTATGTCTTTTTATACAGACATACATACACTAATATCTGATGTTTTGTAATTTTGTGGGTTTTTTTATATTGAACTCGAGGGAACAAGGTTATGAAAAAAATACTCTCTAAAGTAAATATCAGAGCTTTGCCCCCCCCCCACACACACATACAACATCGTCCCCCCACAAACCCATTCAGGGAGATATTTTTTCTATTCGACTGCCGATATTTTCTAGAACCAACTGGAAACACGTCCCAAGCAAAAGTGTAACAATGAGATATTCGAATACCGGCCGGCACAGTTCAAGGCCAATGTACTTTGGTCGACAAAGTTGGTTCCCAGCTAGGACAGGTGACCAGTTTGGGGTGGAGAGTGTGTGTGTTGACAGGTCTCCGCACTGCACTATTAAATGGCGGTGTCCTTCAATAGACCATGGATCACAACACTAGGTAGTCAGCTTCAGTCACCACTCTATTCGTCCTTCAATAGACCATGGATCACAACACTAGGTAGTCAGCTTCAGTTACCACTCTATTTGTCCTTCAATAGACCATGGATCACAACACTAGGTAGTCAGCTTCAGTCACCACTCTATTTGTCCTTCAATATCCTTATACAATCACAAATTAAGTCTAGATTACAAGAATATTTGAGCTAACAACTGTTCATGAACACCCCCCTCCCTACACTTGTTCATGTTTTAGTCACAGTGACGTGTACAGAGACCTCTGCGTGTTGGCTACATGTTTCAGTGACCCCTGCGTGTAGGCTACCTGTTTCAGTGACCCCTGCGTGGAGGCTTCATGTTTCAGTGACCCCTGCGTGGAGGCTACATGTTTCAGTGACCCCTGCGTGGAGGCTACAAGTTTCAGTGACCCCTGCGTGGAGGCTACATGTTTCAGTGACCCCTGCGGACTACGTGCACATGTTTCAATGACCATACGCGTAGGCCTACATGTGACATGATTCTTTGAGTATCTAGAATATCATTAATCAATAAATCAATTTTCCAAAACCGTAAATGAATTTTAAACATTTTGAGCTCGATGGTCTGCAGACGATAAGTAACGAGTTCAACCTTCACCTCTGCTCGGAAACACAGGTCACAAGGTGAATGACCTCTGCTCGGAAAAATCAACTCAGTTATAGGGTAGTTTTTTTGTTGGAATCTAATTATGCAAGTGTAAACACATAGTGCAGTGTTAAAGAATTATTTTATTATTGATTGAATTTCAACCCCCAGTTCTGGAACTTCTTAAAAAAAAAAAAAAAAAGAAACAAACAAACTTTTCCACAACTACCGCACGGGATACAAGCCCCCTTAATGCCGTCCTGCGGCTTTCAATCCATGCGAGTAGAAAAGAACCTGCTAGTAGCTGGTAGCCATGATGAGGCAGAAATTTCGCTGCGTCACGACTGCTATTGAAGTTTCTGTGTGTGTAAAGATTGAACTCGTGTATTGATTATGAGATTGCTGGTTCGAAAAACTTCAACACTGTTTAATGCATAGTGATTGCAGTTACCTGAAAAACCTCACATAACTGTAACATTCTATTTGATACTACACATTAAACTACTAAATTAATAATAAAATAACTATGACATGGACTTTATACTCTAGTACACAACTAAAACCAATTCCTGGATGTACAGCAAAAAAAAAAAATAAATAAATAAAGCCCATTTGTGTGTCCAGTTGTGTGTGTCCATCTTATCATGGACTTAACATGTGCAGGCAATGTAAGAAAACAACAACAAAGGGAAAAAAAAGTTTTTTTTAAGAGGAAAAAAAAATCCAACGTAATTGTTTGTGACTTGTGCAGAGAGTATTATATTAGAGCAACACATTCCTGCTCAGCGTTCGCTAAACTGCCACAAAGACACTTATTATAAGGTTAGCTTTCTTTAACTATGAAAACACCTCGAGACGGCATTACGTCGTACATTGAACCACATCATATAGGTGTATGTAAACATAGGATCAATGAGTGACCTATTATCTCGCCTGAATGTTTTGCACAGAATGTAAAAGTAGGCCATCACCATTCTAGAAATCAATTACAGAAGGTCACTAGTACCCTTCCTTACAGTGGAACAGTTATGATTGGTGACTGGGCGTTTCCCCCCCCCCACGCCCCTTTTTCAACGAAAAACTTTTAAAACTCTATATTTTGACGAAAATCCCGCCCTCAATAATAGAAAACAGTGCCACCCTTTGCGCCCCTCTCCTATGACACACCCATCCATATTAACATTACACCCCCCCCCCTTTTTTCCGTTAGTCTTGCATCTTGGCGCACTCATCTTGGCGCACTCATCTTGCCGCATTCATCTTGACGCATTCAATAACTTTCTTCTAGAACAAACTATTCCCGTCTTCAACATCGCATTAGGTTATCGATTTCTGGCTGATTGATTTTATTGGCGTTTTCAGGTCCGCCCTCGTGCATGCTGGCTACGTCACAAGACATAAGACCTTCCAATGCTAGCCCTGATGCATGCTGGTTACCTTACAAGAGCTTGCAATACTATTGCGAACACCATTAAAAGAAAGTAATCCGATTAAATCTCCTTCTTGGCATGCTGCTCCAGCTCCCATAGAATTAGCGGATATGCGTTGGTTGTATGCAACAACTCAACAGACACATTTCTCCACCACCACACACACACTCTCTCTGAGTAGGCCGATCTCTTATAATCAGCGGCTTAGATAAATATATTATTATGCAGTATTGAATTAAAAATGTCTAAGAATGTCTAAAAAAAAAAATATCCAACGTAATTGTTTGTGACTTCTGCAGAGAGTATTATATTAGAGCAACGCATTCCTGCTCAGCGCTCGCTAAACTGCAACAAAGACACTTATAATGATACAATATTTGTAAATTTTAAAATAAGTTCAAGGCTTGTTTCGACCCCGGGGGAGGGGGGGTGGCACACAAGAGAGTTGATAAATGTGCATCTCATTAATTCTATCTGGATGAGCTCTAGATATTAAATTAACAAGAATAAAAAAATCTTGGGGGTTTCTAATTAATAAAAAAAATTGGTTGTGAAATAATTGAGATAATCGAAAGTCTTTATTTTATCGACTTCTCATAGAATGCTGAATTATGATGGTGTGAGTCAAGTTTTAAAAAAAAAAAAAAATATAAAAAATCAGTTAATCAGATTGGCTAAGTGAGTTTTTTTAAAATTTGAAATGAAAAGGTAAGGGAGCATACCTTTGATAAGACCGAGAATAAAAACCCTTAAGTTTGGAATGAATGTCTGCTTATTTTGACTATTCCCTGACTTAGTTTGTGATAATGAATTTTTTCGTCATTGTGAAGCACTATTATCGGACAATTATGAAAAAAAAAAATCAACATTTCTTGTGAAAAACTTCTTTTTTTTTTTTTTGGTGTTAATTAATAGTTTAAAAATAATGAAGCTGTTTACAACAATTGAGCTTCCATAAAATTGTTAAAATTATAACCTAAAAGTCATTGTGAAGCACTATTATCGGACAATTATGAAAAAAAAAAATCAACATTTCTTGTGAAAAACTTCTTTTTTTTTTTTTTGGTGTTAATTAATAGGTTAAAAATAATGAAGCTGCTTACAACACTTGAGCTTCCATAAAATTGTTAAAATTATAACCTAAAATCATAATAGTTAATTTTAAATGTTTTATATTTTAGTCTATTACTGCCTGTTAAATGTTCTATATTATAGTATTTTAATATCTATTAAATTTATTTTCTTATATTATACAACTAACTTTTAATTTTATTACATTATAGTATATTATTTTCTATTAACTTTATTATAATATAATATATTACTATCTTTTCGATTAATATTATAGTATATTTATATCTATAAAAGCGTTGTGCTCGATTAAAAACACTAGGGTACATAACTCTTTTAAATAATATTTTATTTTCAGTTAATTGAATAGATTGTTTCCCTTGAGTCACAAAATAACCTCAAGAAATTACTAAAAAATTATTTTTTTGTTTGATTCCCAACATTGCCAGTGCGTAGTACTTCAAGTATTTGTTTTAACGCTAAATGTTTGAATGGATTTCCTTCAGTACCATAATTCTAGGACCAGTGTCGACAATTGAGATTTTTTTAATCTGGATCTAACGGATTTTTGCTTATGTCAGAAAATACAATCTAGATCAGGGGTGTCAAACTCAATCGCTCGGCGCGCCAAAACTAAAATCACATGTAAGGTTGTGGGCCGAACAGGATAAACATTCAATAAGCAGACAATTAAAACTTTAAAAAAAACTTTTATATGAATGAACACTGAAAAAAATAATTTAATAATTAAAAATCACTGGAATAACCATTTTTGTTCTTATGCCAATTTGTCAGAGCTGGATGTTTGGCACATTTTCTTGGCTACAAAATCAAGTAAGTTCGTTTATGTTGGAAGAAACGTTCTGTGTCATTGAGATTCTCATGATGGGCTGCAAGTGTGATGTTTTGTTAATCTTCATCACAGAAAACAGCTTCTCACACATATTTGTGCTACCCAACATGCTGAAGGTTTGAGCCGAATGTACACGAAGCTGGGGCATCTTTTCAGGAATGAAACAAGGGAACTGTGCAGGCTCAGATGTGTCGTACTTTGCCTTAAGTGTCCCATTAAGTGCCGATATATTATATATATTTTTAAGCAAGCTAGTGATACATAGTTGACGGAAATGAATTCAAAAACAAAAAATTTGATATTCCTCTTATGTAACTGTCGATGTTATGTGGCAACTGTGAATTACGAATCAATGGTCTCGACCCTTAAAACATTGGGCGTGTGGGCAACCACCCACCCCGATTATTACCTGATAGAGCTTACTTAATAATATCGATTTATTTTAGTATTACATCAAGCATGACATTGACCTTTCCGAACGCATATTTAAATAAAATCATTGATGCTAAAATATATATATATATATATATTGGAATGTAAAAATACATTATTTTCATTATTTCATTTACTTTGTCGGATCAATCTCTAGCCTCTGCTAACTTAATCAGGTCAATCTCTAGTCTCTGCTAACTTAATCAGGTCAATCTCCAGTCTCTGCTAACTTAATCAGGTCAATATCTAGTCTCTGCTAACTTAATCAGGTCAATCTCTAGCCTCCGCTAACTTAATCAGGTCAATCTCTAGTCTCTGCTAACTTAATCAGGTCAATCTCTAGTCTCTGCTAACTTAATTAGATCAATCTCTAGCCTCTGCTAACTTAATCAGGTCAATCTCTAGTCTCTGCTAACTTAATCAGGTCAATCTCTAGCCTCTGCTAACTTAATCAGGTCAATCTCTAGTCTGTGCTAACTTAATCAGGACAATCTCTAGTCTCTGCTAACTTAATCAGGCCAATCTCTAGTCTCTGCTAACTTAAAAATAAAACACAACCTAAAATTCATTTGAATAATGAAATAAATTTTTTTTTAAATAATAAAATTGAAAAAAATATTTTAATATAAAAGTTAAGATCTTGAAAAATGTAATTCATGTGCGAGTTTTTTTCTTGTTTCTTAATTATTTAAATTCTAAATTAATTATTTTTTAAAGAAAGAATGTTGTCTTAGTTTGGCGTGGGTTGCCTCTGAGCAACGTATGGCTTAATTCTTGGATGACTTTCCACCGACGAGTACAGGGCCTCAACCAGTGGGTAACCACTGATGCCGAATCCACGCTGGATGAAAGCGAAGGCGACGTCATACACGATCAGGTCAGCAAGGGTTAACTGCAATGAACAGTGGACGTTAGCTGAATGAGTGGGAATCATTTTGATGATGATTTTGTAAAATTGGAGGAAATTTCAATCAATGAATGCCAAAAAGAATTTTTTTAACACTGAGATGAGTGGAGTAGAGTTATAATAATTATATAATATTTTGAAAAAGGCATCGGAGTTTTTGCTAGTTTATCGTTGTTGCTTATCAGGCATTTATTTACACTGTTTTCATACAAGCACATAGTTGTGTCGAGCTGTTAGTAACTGCTGATGATAAGCCAAACCGTGATTGTTGCTGAACTTATTTCTTTGTTTCTTAAATCAATATTTATTTTACTTTTTTCCGTGTTGAGAGTTTGGAGCAAAATATGCGGACGGCTAATTGGCTCACTTGACGACAACCTATCGAGCTGAAACTTGGCACACATAGACTCGTTGCCAATGACAACACATTCAACACATTTTCAGCCCCTCACCCCCACTCCCCCCCAAAAAAAAAAGTTGTTCCCTTTTTTTCAAGGGGAAGATGAAGCAAATATGATGACACTGATTTCACGAGCTAAAATTCCCGATAACTGCGTAAAATGAAATTCTTACATTTAAAAAAAATAAATATTTCTTGTGCTTTTATTGCGTAATATTTTCTTTTGTTTTCTGAAATAGTTGGTGAAATAAAAATGGGGTTTAAAAAATCGGGTGGGACATTAGAAAATTAATACAACATAAAATAATAAGAAATTCATTGAAAGGGTTTTTACGAAGAGCTTTGTCTTTAAGGGTTGTTAGATAAGATCACGGCCTTGTTACGACGCCAAATCTTCGACAACGACAACAAAACTTTGGTCACCCTTGCTGTTGTAAGAAGAAATGTATAATCCAACTTTGATTGTCATTGGAAAGGATGGTCTTTTAATTTTTAAATTAAATGTACAACTTACCGAATCACCAACAAAGTAACCCGTGCCATTGTTTTTTAGAAGGTTTTCAAAGTATTCCAAATAACGTGGGAACTCTTTCTCCTTCAGCTCCTTGATGAGCTGAGCCTGTACAAAATAGATACAATGCAACCAGTAGGTTAATTACATCTATAAGTAATTGTATCAGTTTAGAGTCATACCGACATTAAATTTTAACCAAATGAATTATTTATTTTTTTTTAAGCAAGTAAGGTGAGAAACCATAATAATTTGACAGGAATAGTGTGGTAACAGTGTGGTATGAGTGTGGTAACAGTGTGGTATGAGTGTGGTAACAGTGTGGTATGAGTGTGGTAACAGTGTGGTATGAGTGTGGTAACAGTGTGGTATGAGTGTGGTAACAGTGTGGTATGAGTGTGGTAACAGTGTGGTATGAGTGTGGTAACAGTGTGGTATGAGTGTGGTAACAGTGTGGTATGAGTGTGGTAACAGTGTGGTATGAGTGTGGTAACAGTGTGGTATGAGTGTGGTAACAGTGTGGTATGAGTGTGGTAACAGTGTGGTATGAGTGTGGTAACAGTGTGGTATGAGTGTGGTAACAGTGTGGTATGAGTGTGGTAACAGTGTGGTATGAGTGTGGTAATAGTGTGGTGCATAAAAATTCAAACAGTTCGGTTTCTACATTAATTAAACCATCCTTGTATATCTTAGATTGTTTTACTCATCTCAGAAATTTCATACAAAGATATTGCTTGGATGTTTAATGTCTTTGTTTGATTGAGCTGTGTGGCATTCCTTCATTAAATAGTATTTAGCGTAAGGTACCGCACATTAATTATGGTACCGTTGTCGTTTTGCCTGCATGCCACACGCAGTTTATAAGAATTGAGTTGAACACAAGGCATCACTATTATGCGAAGTTAGCTTAAGTCATTGAGAATTCTATCATGATAAACTGATCGTCTGACACCCATGTCATGTCTAAGATGCCAGTTGTTGGGCGTAACATTTACCTTCTGGGTCTCATCAGCTGTGAACAGGTAAGCTTTGTACCCTGCATTCAGGATTTCTTGAACAAGTTGAACGACCTGGTCAATCCTAAGTCCGTCCAGGTTAGTTTTGCCATACAGACCTGAGATTAATGATTCAAGATCAGCGACATTGTTAAAGTAAAACAGACTGGTTGTAAACAAAATATACATATATTTTTTTTTAAATACAAACAATACATAATTGAACTGAACAACTTTAATTGTTTTGGTCAAACTTCAATTATATTTACCATTATTTAACTTAGATTTGCCACTATGTAACTCAGTTTGCCATTATGTAACTTAGTTCAAAACCACGTGGAGCAGAAAACAAGCAGACAAGTGAAGCTATTTAGATGTATATTTCTGGTATATATTTCCATCGTTCGAAAACACAAAATTGCCGGGTGTCTGTGTAAGGCAGTCGTTTATCGTCATTGTCAATTACATTTTAACAGCCTACCTTGTACAGACACCTGACACAGCCTACCTTGTACAGACACCTGACACAGCCTACCTTGTACAGACACCTGACACAGCCTACCTTGTAAAGGCATGTACAAATATTCCATGTGGTTCAAAAATCTACTGTTGATCATTATTTTTAACTTAATTGTAATAAATACATTTCTGAACCACACGGATCATTTGTTCAGATCATACAAAAGATAGATCATAAGATAGATTATAAGATAGATTACAACACAGATTATAACATAGATTATAATTTAGATTCCAACTGACCAAATTCACGGGCTAGATATGTAGCAATGGCTACACTCTGTGCAAAGACCTCACCATCGACTTCAAGCAGAGGAAGTTGACCAAATGGCGTCTCTGGGGAATACAAGATTTTCTTTAATATAATGTTAGGCTTGTGCTTTCACTATTACTTTATTTGGTACAAGGGTGCGCTTAAGTCCAATAAAATACATGACATAACCCAGAAGGAGAATCGTGATCAATGTTTAGTATATAGAAAATGTCCAGGGAAATTCTACAATCACGAGAATCCCCGGTTATAGACAAGTTTTTATTTTTTTTTCATTTCAACATGTTGCTTCAGACTAATACGTGTAAATAAAGTATTCTAATTTCCCTGAAATATAAAAGCTTAATGGACCACAAAAGCTGCCATAGACGCCAAGATAAGGGTCCACCAAAATGACAGCTATTTTGGACGTTAAAACATGTTTTTAAACTGTATGTTAAGGATCTTCGTAATCGCTTCAAAATTCTATTCCAATAAATCTTAGAGGTTTTAAAAATTTCCCATTGAACTCCGCAATCCAAGAAGTTTCTGAAATCCTTCTAATGCCTAGAAATGGCACACGACTGACACACAACTTACACCAACTGACACGCAATCGACCCACGACTGACAAACAGCTGACACACTGAAAGACCTGGTCTCTAATGCTACTCACTGGCTTTGAGGTCTGCTGTGAATTCCGGAACCCTCACGTCTTCAAACTCTTTCCCCGCGGCGACAAGGACCAGCCGGGACACTTCGATACGCCCACGACCGTTAAAGTAGGTCAGTTTGATATTCTGTGGCGCCATTTTATGCTATGCTGAAAAAATGCATGTACAAGAAAGTCTTGGAGACGATTTAATCCAATTTGGGGTATTCAGCGTATTTCTACATGACATCATTTCCTGTATACGTTTAACGCCGGGGCTTCATGTGTATCACATGTGACACAGTCGATACAGATACATCAACAGTACTCATTGTTAAAATGTCTACATGGCATGCGTACATTTAAATAAAGATTTAGTTCGAGACTCTTCAAAGACTGCAATAAGATGGATAACGTGATTGTTATAAAAGACAATTTTTTTTTAATTTAAAAAAAAATAAATAAATGGGGAACCCATAGAACAAGATTATTCCAATAACATAAATACACTTTCAAAACTTGTTCATCTCTGTTTTAATTATGATTATAGCTAAAACATATTTTTGCAAAATTATGGACGCAATGCGGTGAATTGAAAAAAAACAACAAGATATTGTGTTATAGCTTTTAGATCAATTTTAATTAAATTTTATCTGCAATTTTCGACACAAAATAATCCATACGCTTAACACAAGCACATACCTATAACAGAGAACTTAAATTTGTGAGACGTCGGAATCGTCAAAACATTACAACTAAATCAGCTATCTCAAAGTATTTATATAGTGGCAGTACACCGTCTCTTATCTAGCGCCACATTTTGCAACATACATAGGCCCAGTTTTTGTTTTTTTTATAAATCTCTCGATTGGATAGAATCCAACTTTGTAACATGCCGTTCCCAATAATAACGTGAACGTTCACATTGGGTCTGCGTTGTGTTGTCTGGATGACCCGGGTCAGAAACTAGCTCTCAGCCCATTCAAACTCCCAACATTTCATGTTGTAATTGTTACCTTGTTGAGTTATTCATCCTAAAGCGATGAAGATAAAGCCCCCCCTTCTAGCAGGTGTAATCAGGGCTGTGGTTTTCTGCTTATACAGATGTCTCTAATGTGTTGTTATAATCAACTGAAAACAGCAGGTACATCAGCTGCAGTATTGTAGAGACATACCGGTAGCTAGAGTGTTTGGCGCCATGTGGCGAGATTCAATTTTTCAGCCCCCCCCCCCCCCCCCCCCCCCACCTCAAACTGAGCGCTTCACACTGGAGAGTTCACCGAAAATTAGTCGTATGGGAATTCTGCTGTCTGGCATTCTTGCGACATGCCCCGCCCATCTGGCTTGTCCTTTTCTGTATAATCTGTGTGGATGCTGATACAATCGGTCCGTTGTGGGACCTCTGCATCAGGGACTCTGTCCTGCCATCTTATGCCAAGAAGCTGACGTAGGCAGCGTCGATGGAGCTTGTTTAGCAGTCCGGCATGTCTGCTGTCCACTGTCCACTTCTCGTTGGCCTATGGAAGTGATGTTGATTCGATTGCCCTATATACCTTCGGCTGAGTGACAAGCTTGGGACCCCTTCGCTCCAACACACTCCTACAGAGCTCTCCAAATGCAAAATTTGCTTTGGAAATTCGGTTATTGATATCAGCATCTATTGTTGCTGTTTAAATACAGAGTGCGCGATAACGCCGACAGTAGACATTATTCAGAGGCAGCCAGGTTTGCCTACCCCTTCCCCAGCAAACAATGTTATAGTAAATGAATATTAATAGAGATCACCTAGAATCTTTATTTTTTGGGGGGTTTTTTCATGCAAAATACATTATTTTTAAAATGACTAGTGCGTGGAACATATCTAAGAGAAATCAATAGCAATATCAAAATATTTATTTTAACATAATCTTTTTTATAGCTCAGGAGCTTTTACATTTTTAAATATTTTTATCAGCGGAAGAGATAACTCTGTCAATACTGCTATTTAGTGAAACACAAGAGTAACCTTTAGTTAGGGATATCCTAAACCAGGGGTCCTCAAACTTTTCAAAGGGGGGGGGGGGGGCGGATTAGCGTCCGTTAGACATTGTTGGGGGCCAGACTAAAGTTTGAAATAATATAAACGAATTCTATGCATACTGCTCATATCTTATTTGTAGTGGTGGGAAAACCGTTGAAAAACAATGCCATATTTAAAATAAAGCAAAAATAACCAAAGGGAAGTAAGACCCTGATTTTTTGTAAATGAGATGATCAATGTAGCCTACAGTTCCATATTTGTCACTGCTAGCCAGTTATCTTTTTGGTGGCCAGGCGGGCCGGATTGCATGACCGCTGGCGGTCCGGACCTGGCCCGAGGGCCGTAGTTTGAGGACCACTGTTCTAAACAAATCGTCATTTTCTGATAACGCCATGACATTTTTGATGTGTCATCCTGACTAGGGATTTTTTGTTAAATAAAAAAATTATCCTAGAAACGTTTTGTTAATATCACTGACCAAATCTCGCGTGGATTCATGTGTAGGTAGTATTATTATTAGGCCTAGGCCTACATACTGAAAAAACTTGGATTAAAACATCCTTAGAACAGGAGTATCAAAAACACGTCTCTTCGTCTTTGGCTGCCTGTAATCCTTCAAGCTGACTCTTGAGACTCGTAATGTGAGGCCTAAAGATAGAAAGTTACTAGCATGTTACACAGATAGACGATGTCTAACCTGATGACGAAGTAACTGGGAAGCAGTCCTAAGATCAGCGTTTGCCAAAGTGAGAAGTGGATCGAAGGCTATACACTGGGACATTCAGAAGATTATATTTTTTTTATATTTAATTTTCATTTAATTTTGTGTGTGTGTGTGTGGGGGGGGGTAGTCTCTAAGATAAGATCAAAGGCAGAGTTTCTCCAACTATTTTGCACCCGCTCGAATTCAGGTTTTAACTCATTCTCTTGCATACTCCCATCTCGTAGTCATATAGGCATAGGAGATTAATGGGTTCATTCAAAATTTGAATCAAATTCATGCAAAAGAAGGGGCAATGAATTCAATACATTTATTTCTTAAATGTGTGGCTCTTTTTCGAGATTGATATTTAATTTTTGTTTGTTGTGGCTCAATTGTGGCAACCAAATGTTCTCTTCTGAAGACTTTCTATTTGTTGCACTTTTTGACTTAGACTTTATTAGACACTTTTTAGTAATTTTGTTCTTTCAATAAATTGCCATTTTGCGCAGGTAAAATAATTAAATTTAAAATATCTTAGTATTTATTAGTCATTAAATTAGTATTGTATAAATTATTTTAAACTTAAATAGGTTTAAAGCACTTTGACTAAAACTAAAACGACAATTTGGAAATAAATTCTAGTATAGTGTCAATATAGGGGAGACTACTGTAAAAAAAATAATAATAGTAATTTTTAAACAGCTAGTAACTATGATGCGCTAAGTTATTAGTAATGCTATTGCCAATTTGTTAAAAAAAATAATTTGGCACCTACATCATTTCCATTGGATAAATGACGTATTTGAAAATAAATATCAATAAGAAATTTATATTAATATTTAACCATAATATTTTTCATGAAAACTTAATCTAGAGATTAATTATATGATATATGCGAAATTGCTTTAGTTTGTACTTGTCAATTATTTATATATTTGTTTAGTGGTTACGTTTAATTTAACTAATTCAGAGAAATGCTGGCATATTATGGTTAAACCTTATATTTTCATGGCAGATAAGA
Source organism: Lymnaea stagnalis (assembly GCA_964033795.1). Lineage (NCBI taxonomy): Eukaryota > Metazoa > Mollusca > Gastropoda > Lymnaeidae > Lymnaea > Lymnaea stagnalis. The sequence goes on from CAXITT010000039.1 coordinate 1,826,478, forward strand.
AGGCGGCACGTATAAACAAGATTATTTATGATAAAAATCATGTTTGCTACTATAATTTTAAAATGTATAAGTCTTGATTATTAAATAAAGACATTGATATTTTATTGTTCTTAAATGTAGGCTAAGCCTAACATACAAATACTAGTATGTTTGAAATACCAGAAGATGATCATTTTTGGGATGTAAGTTTGTTTTAGTTTCTTATTTAGTTAATGACAGTTAATGACATTATTAATAATGATAATGAGATATTGACATTGTCAATCTCATCTATGTGTTAACTACTTTGTAGCTTAGTGCACTGACAGTATTTAGCATAATATTGTGATTGTTAGAAATAATTCCTTAAATTTAAATAAGACTAAGAGGCAGACATAACAAGTCAGGGGTTGGGAACCTTTTCTTGTTGGACATTGAAAGGCTGCATTCAATTTCAATTAACTTATACTTTAATTTTAATCAAATAATGCTGCATTCAAGAAACTTGACTTCTATCACATAAAGGTAGTGTGATTGCTAACACAGCTGAGTAATCAGTAATTGAGGAAGTAAAAACACACTCACTCTGTCAGTGTTAGTATTATTGCGCCCCCCCCCCTCTCTTTGCTGATAATATACATTTATTTTTATATTTGGACTGGTAAGAATTAATTTAATTTTAATGTATAACTTTTATTTAATTAACTATGATAGTTATTTACGATTATATTTAAAAAAACTTCTTTAGGCACAGATATGGACAAAGTCAAAGGTTTGATATATAATTAACATGCTTTTTCTCGTATAAATGTCAGTATTTCATTAGTCTGCAACTGAAAATCATTCAGAGTAACTGCTATTTGTATGTACAGCGCGGTGAGCCCAGCCCTAGGCTGGGGTACCGCGCTATATAAGACGTCTTATTATTATTATTATATGTTGTCCAATAAGTAACCAAGTTTGTTCTTTTGAATCGTCTGACAAGCACTTCAGTTTTTTATATCATGTTAGTGATGGGCGAAAAATTTGGAAATCGATTGTTATTCCATTAAACGTTAAAAAGATTTAGCGATTAATCATTTAATTAATATTTAATTTCCACAGCCCTAATTTATATTACAAGTAAAATCACATTAAATCTTAACTGTTATTAAAAATAATGAATTTATTTTGTTTAGCCTATTGAATAATAATAATAAGGATTTGTGTTGTAGAACTTGATTTCAGGGAAAAGTTAAAAGGCAGCACTTGAAGATTTAGAACTAGAATACTGCAAGTTCCCCTCTCCACCTCTTAACTAAGCAATGCTAAGACTTACCAAGAGTAAGAGTAGCCTACCAAAACTAGAAATATTAATAACTCCATAAGTTATGTCAGAGAAGTAAGAGTAGCCTACCAAAACTAGAAATATTAATAACTCCATAAGTTATATCAGAGAAGGCACTACTTAAACTATGAATTAATTTGTCCGTCATTTACACACTCAGTTAATTAAATTTTTCCATTTTTTTCTAAATGTGTGGTAAACCTGAGACAATATCAAAATTCAGAATTTTATGCAGGCCCTGGCCCTGGGTCTACTTCTGTTAACTAAATGTACCATAGATCAGCGTTCTCCAAACGGTGGTCCATGGACCGGCAACGGTCTGCAAGCCTTACGTTACCGGTCCAGAGAGCATGAATATTGATGTTTAAATAGAAAGAAAATGTAATTAATAAATCTGGCACCGGTCCCTGTTGCAGTTTCAAAACTTGTCCACCGGTCCGTGAAACTTAAAAGTTTGGGAAACGCTGCCATAGATCATCATGTCCATGGCCATGGTAATGTCATATTTTAGCATCTTAAAATCAATGTCATAAATAGTGAACGCATTTGAGCTAAGTTTTATATTCTTCCCTGTCAAGATTGACTTAAAACACAAAGTCAATAGGATTGACTAAGACTAAATGTAAAAAATGCAACAGCGTTCTTAAAATTACTTCACAATATTAGATTTTTAAAGTGAATTTAATAAAAATTTGAAATAAATTGATAATTTATTCATTACATGCTGGCAACTATATGCTGACATTTTCTTTTAGAAAAACACCTAATTGATGGAAGTGGTCTCCATTTAGGGATCAAATTGTGTTGCTAATGGAAACAAATTAATAACTAATAAGCCTAAAAATCAAGTAGCTATTCTAAATTTGAAAATTACATAATTGAAAGGATACCGAAACAATGCATTTTTTAAAACTAATTGCAAGAACAAGCAAAGCTCATATTATCCATGCTGAGATATTTTAAAAAAAACTGAGCATGATCCTATTATAATATAACTCTTATATGTTCAGGGCAATTTAGTGTTTCCATGAAATTGTAAATTTAGATGATGTTATTTTCATTTCTTAAAAAAAAAACTTGTCATAAGCTGGTGATGTTATTGATATCTATTTTTAACTTTATGAAAAACACATGTATTAGAATGAGAATTTATGTTTCGTATTTTAGGAACTTCCCATTGGAGATGAACCTGACATAGATAATAACAATGTACATATTTCAGGTAATTTATGAGTTAAAACTTTAAGTATTGGATTTATATTCAATTATTTTCAATTGCCTTAAAGTTTTTGGCAGCAATCTATTTCAAGGTTATCTTTCTTTCCTTGTACTACCTCATGTACCTGCTCTTTTGCATTAGAGTCAAACACAATCTTTAAAATAAAATATTTGATCTTTAATTGATTTTAAAAACTAATTATAAGGCAATCCAAAACAATTTTTTTTATCAAAACAATGTCTAATATTTTATGTGTAAATTTATATCATTATTCAAACAGAGCTTCCAGGGCCTATTAAATTTGATTGTGGTGGTAACCCACAGCCTAGGATTAACAGAGAAGTCAACCTTAAAAGATGCAAACGAAAATTTCCTGGTCCCGCTGGCATTCTACCTCCATCTGTAAGTGTCTTATTTTAGGATATCGCCTGTTGACTCCACTTATTTGATCACAAAAGAATTTCAATACACAGTTTTAAAAATGTTTTCTTTGTTGTCCAGGTTTCAAAACCCATTTGAATAATTATTATCATCAACTTACAATATGAACTGCTACGTAAGCAAAAATATAAGCTTTAGAAATTTTAAGTTAAACTGGAAGGTACTACTAGTGGTAACCACAAAAGCCTTTTAACAAATGCAATAATTCTTTGTCATGTATTTTCTGAAATGCTTGTCTAAATTTTTGCGATGCATGACTTTACAGAGCCCAGGAAGCTATTTGAATGTTAAACTGATTGAATCGCCTGAACTTAAGTTGCTTCTTGACAGTCCCAGAATTCCTCCTGATCATAATAACGAGGTACATTTTGATGATTTTGTTATATTTTATGTTTTTTTTGTTATTACAGGTCTTTCTTTTATTATGTAAAAATTTTCACTGGACACAGTTTCTAGTATAGAGTAGACCTGGACTATTGCTTTAGCTGAAAGACTGCAAATAAAACTAAATCTAAGAAATTATATTGATAAACATAGCCTTTATTTCAGACTTAGTCATTGTCTTTCATACAGTAATGGCTTGGTAGGAGGTTCACATTCAGTATAAATTATATATACTAATTAGGAACATTAAAAACAGTGGTTAGATCACGGATAGAAATAACCTGTAATGCATGGAGCCCAGCACCTTGAGTGAGCTTTCCTTGAATGTGGCTTTGCTGTCAGCACTATCCTTTGACTGGTCAACTGTAAAAGGGTTGGTAAGCTGGGGGTATTAATAAAACTGATGGGGAAAGTTAAGTAAATCTTCAATGCCATACATTTTTTAGTGACAAGATTGATGGCTGTTTCTGTTGACTTAATTCATCACTCTGCCTGCAACAAAACTGATATATTAAAAATAAATTTGAAGTAATATATTTTTGTACTGATTGTCATCACACAATTCACGCTGTTAATTTTTCAATAACAAAATAAATCATGAAAAAATCATATTATTTTGTAGCCAATTATATTACTTTTGTCAAAAATGGATTTAATTTTTAAAAAAGGCTTAAAATACTTATAGCTGTCATGATTTGTAAAATATTGTTGTTATCATATTAAGATATTTAAACTATTTTAGTAAACAGTTCCTTAAAAAGTCATCTGTGGAAAGAAAAAAGCCATTTGATAGACAGCCTGATGTCATCAAATTTTTCAATGTATTTATTGAATGATCTCATTTTTCTCCTTAGAATGAGAACAACTCGTCGTCTCAAGTTTCTGCTGATGATATTTTTGCATCCGGGGCCTGGAAGTCTTTGGTGGCAGATTTGGGCCCAGATTCTCCATCATTACTTGCCAAGTTTTCAGTCAAGTCAATGCTTTTAAAAGTAAGGCAAAATATTAATCAGCGTACATCTACATAACAATTCAAACATAACTCTGTGATCACTTCCTTCTTACAAAAATATAGGTTATCTGTTATAACGCTTATATTACATTGTTAAGTGGTATAAATTGTTAATAAAATTTAATTAAAAAAATATTTAAACAAATAGTTCAGTTATCTATGTTATAAGCTTTATAAATTTGTACATTACATAGAAGAATTGCTTTTACAGGCAAGCAGGAAGCTTCTCCCACGAGGCAAGATTCCTCTGATCCTTGGTGTCATAGAAAGTATGGACATGCAAGGTTCTGATGCCTCTGTTGTCATCAGGGACCCTACAGGTAATGAAATATTAAGGCCACAATACCATTATACAGTATGAACTAATAGATACACTGAAAATATAGCTCTCAAATTAATTGACCAACTTAATAGCACCCATTTAGAGACTTATTCGATTGACACGTTGAATAATTCTGAAACAAACTTTAAAAATACACTTTATGTTTACTTCATATAGCAGTATGCATAAACTGATGTTAAATATGTAGTCACTTGCAATAAGGGAGGTTGGAGACTGCTACATGCCGTAATGCTAGATGTGTAATAAGTGAAACTGAATTTCAGAAATCTTTTTTTGAAAATAAATATTTACCCTATCCATCGAGTCTTTTCCACTGGATTAGTTCTGTTTTCATTTCTCATTGTAAATAATAATATGTAATTATAAATATAGTTAACTTTATATAATCTTTTTAAAAAAAAATTCTTATAGATTACTGAATGCTCTCCCTTGCATAATGTTCTCCCTTTAACTATAACTGCTCTGGATTTGTATTCATATTTTCTACATCCAGGTAAAATGAATGGATCTTTGCATCAAGATCTTATCAAGGACCCAAACACTACTATACAGCCTGGATCTGCTGTTATTCTCAGACAGGTAAACAAGGAAAAGTTTTGATTTTTATAATTATAGCCACTCTGATTTCTTCGTGAAATGTTTATAAACGAAATTATATTGTAAATAAGTATATCAAACTTTTATTCTTGCTTTCTTATTGAAGCTCATTCAAATAACTGGAAATGTTGCATAGTTACTTAGTTTGTATCATGTTGCATGTGGACAACTAACTGTGGCTCAAATACAGCTAGATTAAGAAGAAAGTCTGCCATTGTGTTTGGTGGGCGGGCAGAAGAAAGGGGGGGAGGGGGGGTCCGGGTCAGCAAGATAATGTTCTTTATTCATTTTATGAATTGAATTTCAAAAGAGGCTTAGTTTTCTTGGGGAGAGGGGGGGTGGTGTTTGTGTGCCTATGAACCAGTTGGCAAAGTTGTGACAGCATTGAAGAGTTATATCAATCAAAGTAAAAAATTTGGACACTTTAATCTCTCTCTACGTATGAATTTAAAAGTAAAACTCTTTTTAGACTCTCATGGAAACTTCAATCAACAAATTAAAATTGCCATTAAATAATGTTTAAAGTACTTTATTTTTTAGTTTATTAAATGCGCCCTTTTTAAAATTTGAGATAGAACTAGATTAAAATAAAGATTTGTATGTTATTCTAACTCTAATCAGATGTTATGATTCCTCCTGACAGATCAGTGTCATCAGCCCTTCCATTCGAACGCACTATCTAAATATCACTCCGGGGAATATTGTGCTTATCTACTCTGCCAGCAGACAGGATGGAATAGACAAGCGGCCGTGGATCTCCCATTCCGTTTCATCCCCAGAATCCAAAGTGTGCACCAAAGACTCTGTGGAGATACCCTCTCTGAAAGAAATCATAGAAGAGTCGGAACAAGAGCTGTCCATGTCTCTGAGAAACTTCAGACATAATTTAAACCGTGGTACCTCATCTCTGGCATCTTCTTTGGTGTCTCCGAGATCAACGGACTTGACCAGTCCAACTTCCTCCTGTTTGTTTAGTCCAAGATTTATTTCCCCTTCCCCAGCTGTTTCAAGAACCTCAAAGCTGCCCGTTCACAGACCTAGGCTGTGTCCACCCAGTAATCTACCGGCAAGTTACTCCAATAATCTACCGACTAGTTACTCCAGTAATCTACCAGCTAGTTATTCCACTTACAGTCCCTCAAATAGAAATACTCCATTCTTCCAGCCACAAAACAGAAACGGGGCTACAATACCGCTTCACTCAGCGAAAAGTGTCGCCCCAAACTTTTTGGAATCTGGTCACATGATAAGTGGTGCGGAGGCGATCAGAAGCCCAGACACAGCAGCTACAGATATCCACATGAAATGCGGTAACACACACAGCTCAAATCTTACACCACAAAATATTAGAGGTTTAAGTCACAAAACTTCAGTTACAGACCAGCCGTCGTTGTGTGCTGGCATAGAAAAAATAAAAACTAGCAACAGATTGGTTTATGAAAACTTCCCTGATGATGACGATCACGAGATGTTACAGCTCTGTGATGTAGCGTACGGTCAGGCTGGCAGGACAGGTGCAACCACTGACAAAGTGTGTTCTGTATTTCACCCCGCGACTAAAGAATTGAGCCCAACAGCGTCTACTGATAATGAAGTCCTTGACAAGGTATTTGATGACTGCAGAAGAGAAGAGTTTCGCACTTGGCACCTTAGCGACAGCAAAAGTGATCAAGATGTACATTCCAGATTTGTAGAGCCTCCATCACTCAGTATATCACGTGCAGCTAAATCCAGCAATGAAAAGAGATTCACTTTCAAGCGCAGTGTCTCATCTGTTCAATCGTCGCCTGCAGCACTTCCGCCCAAAAGACCCATGTTTGAACCCAATTTATCCAGCTATGGTAAGGCCCTAACTAAAAGCAACAATGAATGCCATGCTGATTCATCGTATTTGGGAAACAAAAGTTCTAAGGAAAATCTGTTAGTACAGCCGGCAGGTCCAACGAACATCGCCCCGCCATGTTCAGACACCACATCATTCAAACGTCCAGGCTGTTCTCTGACAGCCCCCGGTGTTGACTCTCTTGTGACTTGCGGTAAGGCAGCTGAAAGAGATTCAAGGATTCAGTTGGGACAGAGAAATGTGAGCCTGCCACCAGCTAGTCCACCCACTGCCAACACTATATTGGCACATTGGGATGATGGTGAGTTGGTAGACTAGACATTACTGGTATAAAAAACAGTTAAATGTTCTTTATTAGAGTGTCACGTCATCTGAATTTTTTACCTAGTGGCATTCTTATGCCTACTGACCTATGTATGCCTAGTGGCCTCTGTTACTTTTGTTTAAGTTTCAACTCATTGGCATCAAACTGGTCAGCTTTAAATTACACTAGAGAAATATCTAAGTAATTTTTTGGATAAGAGTTGTCAAGAGTAGATGTTTTATCTTTTTTTCACAACTGAAACATCTTGTGTATATTTTCTTCTATTTTCAGATTTAAATGATGATCTCCTTCTCTCTCAGCTGTCTGAAGACTTTTAATGTGTGTTTCAATTCGTTCCTTTTGGGGTATTGCATGATGAAGAGGGCATGCAAAGTAAAAAATCCTTTTTGTTAACATTTGATGCATTAATAGCACAAAGAATAAATATTATAATATGAAATATTTAGAGCAACTCAATTTGCATTTATCTTTACATGTGACATTTTGCCAAAGTTGTGTTGTTTTGAAATATTGGAGTTGTAATGTGTGACAAGACATTGACAGAGGCACAGTGTGACATGGCGCTAACTGCATTCGTGTCTTCAGTGCATAATATCTCCTTTTCCAAGAAGATATTTTAACATTAATTAACTTTATTTCCTTTGGAAATGTTATTTAAGTTTGAAAAATGTTTTTAAAAAAAAGTAACCCCCCCCCCCCCCCCCCCAATGTTTATTATAATCCCTTTCTTTAATATTAAAGCCAAGTTTTGTTGGTTAACATCAATCAATGATTGGTTGCCTGTTTCAAATAACTGTAGTGTCAGAAAATTTTGTGAAGACAACCGATTCCCGACAGCCCCTCCGCCTCCCTACAATATAATGACACTGGTTTGGATCTTACCAAAGTACTTGAAGGATCTGTTCATACACATCAAAAACCAAAGTACAAAAATATAGCTAAGTTTATGTCAACTCGAGAATACTGCACACTTTAATGTAATTAACAGAAAGTTAAAATGGCAAGCAAGTATAGAATTTTATTTTGATTTCTACTAATCAACTTATTTCATTGCAGTGGACTTAATAAGATACAAATAAATTATGTGATATTAGTAATTATAGCCTTTCAATTTATATATATTTAAAAGAATGCTCCTTCTTTTCAGCCATAAAGTAAACAAAAATTGTTTCAAATACAGGTACAAGAACATTTTTGCAAATTTCGAAATATGATTTTTGACAACTAAATTAAATGGTTTAAGGGACATTCAATAAGAGTGCATCATGTTCCATGCTCCGTGAGTCATAGGAAGAGCATTTTTAATGGGAGAGGTGGGTACATCATATCATGTACTCGTGTGATGCATCTTGGGCTGAGAGGAAGTTAAATTTGGCACGTCTCCTCCATTTAACGACAGGTAAGAAGACCCAGTGCTGACATTATCTTCCTCAACTGAGGCCACCACCACAGCATCAGCAGGGGTGTGTAGTGTAGGCTGTGACAATTCTGTGCTGTACATTGATGGCATCAGAAAGACTTCAGGAGTTCCAATGGCAGGTGGTTCTTGTGATACCGTTCCATTGGCAGGTGGTTCCTGTGATACCGTTCCATTGGCAGGTGGTTCCTGTGTTATAGTTCCATTGGCAGGTGGTTCCTGTGTTATAGTTCCATTGGCAGGTGGCTCCTGTATTACAGGAAGAAATCGTTCAGTACCATCGAATTCAGGTTCAGCTAAAGATAAGCTTTCTGACAGCTGTTTTATGAAACATTGAAATGGTGTGTCGACTGTTCCCTGGAGTGTTTCCCCATCCTGTTTGGTCTCTTCTTCTGGGACGCTTTCTTGTTGAACAGCTGATAAATTAATGTCATCAGGTGTACGTGAGAAAACTCTGGAACAGCTTCTTGGCCTCCCGGAGAAATCCCCAGATCTTAAGTCCACAGGATAGACAGCAGTGTGTCCAAGAGTTTGATAGTCTAGTGTTGGGTTTAGCTCATGTATGTGGGTTTCCTGTGGCGGCGTGTTGATACCACACACAAAACATAGCCAGTGAACCCAACCTTTCATCTCGGCTTGGGACGACGCTGCCAGGTAATACATCCTGGTCTTGTCTTTGTGCCAGGTCTTCAGGGCCAGGAGGTTGGGGAAAAAGTCACAGTGGATGGACTCGATGACCTCGTTACAGCGCTCCAGGTTGACGGAACCTTTCTTCTTGTTGGATTGTTCGTTTTTGTAGTAGTTGAGCTCGTACGTCTGCTTGGTCTGCTGCAGTACAAAGAAGCGCGTCTTCCACTTGGAGCGCAACAGTTTGAGGCGTCGCCTCATCTTCTTCTCGGGTGGCGACTTGCTCAGCCAACCACTGCACAGAATGTTGGGCATCGCCTGGTGTTTGGTAGGCAGCATTTGGACGGCAGATTCTGACTGCTGGAAACGGCCACCTGAATGAAGAGAAATAAAGATTTAGATTCAGTTTTAAATGCCAGTGTATTTTGTATTTAACGGCAACTTGCAGAAGCTGTTGATATTATTAAATAGGAAAATTCTAATCCCGCAGCATTTTAATTAAAGATCATTTAATGATCTAATTCTCTGACTGACGACTACGTCAATGGACACCCTATTATAACCAGGGTTAGAATCAGTCAGTTTCTGTCAATAAAACTTAAAGTTACTAGCCATAAATAGTTCAGAATGGTGTAACGAAGTTACGACTGCCCGTAAAGCTGTGACAAATTAAAGCTAATGCGCACACACCTTTCAAGTGATCTTTTTTTTTTTATAAGTAAATTTTTCAGTGATGTTTGACCATACAACTTACATATTTGTCTCACAATATGACTTGCATGCAGGGGCGTAGCTAGGGATTTGGGGGCCAGAGGGGCTAGGCCTCTTTGGGGGTCGCTGCATTTTGACATTCGACATTATTTAATGTAAAAAAAAATTCGGACACTCCTCAATTGGGGGCCCGGGGGGACTTTCGAATTTGGACCCCCCCTCCCCTAGCTACGCCACTGCTTGCATATCTGTTTCACACTGCAATTTACATACAACTCACATGTTTGTTTCACAATACAAATTTCACAGCTGCTTCACGATACAACCAACATATTAATTTTGTTACGAGGTGTATTCTCCAAGATTTTTTTTTTTCAACTTTGGATCAACAGCCGAAACATTTTTATTGTCTTATTATAATTACATTCTATATTAATATTGCTTTATGGCTTGAATTTTAATCAGTTTTGAATTAGCAGAGTCGTCTCCTGTTTGAGTCGCACAGTATCACATTGTCATTGAAAGTCACACAGTATCACATTGTCATAGAAAGTCACACTGTATCGCATTGTCATCGAAAGTCACACAGTATCGCATTGTCATCGAAAGTCACACAGTATCGCATTGTCATCGAAAGTCACACAGTATCGCATTGTCATTGAAAGTCACACAGTATCGCATTGTCATTGAAAGTCACACAGTATCGCATTGTCATTGAAAGTCACACAGTATCGCATTGTCATCGAAAGTCACACTGTATCTCATTGTCATTGAAAGTCACACAGTATCACATTGTCTTTGAAAGTCATACAGTATCGCATTGTCATCGAAAGTCACACAATATCGCACTGTCATTGAAAGTCACACAGTATCGCAATGTCATTGAAATTCACACAGTATCACATTGTCATTGAAAGTCACACAGTATCGCATTGTCATCGAAAGTCACACAGTATCGCATTGTCATCGAAAGTCACACTGTATCGCATTGTCATCGAATGTTAATTAACTTAAAAGCACAACATTATAATTTTATCTTTCAATCTAATAAATTTAATGGTTAAAATTATCTTTAATATCGTATTCGAACTCGGTAAAAGTTCACTGGCTGGAATGCAAAGGTTGAGGTAAAATACTTCTAGTAGGAAAAACATAAAAGGCAAGACTTACCTGATGAGGTTAATTACAATTTCAAAATTTGACCACCGACTCTTAAAAATGTACTGATAAAATCAAAGAACATGATAGCAACAATTTTATGCTTCCAACTGAGTCGGACCACTACACTTAGGAACCTTATGTACACACCCAGCAAACTCACACAGGACCAATCAGATCGCAGCTCCAGTAGCCAAACATTGGACCCAAGATTGGTTCAACAAGCTGGACGAATTACGTGGACCGCATTGGCGGCTCAAGGCTGGAGACGCACACCATGCGTCGAACAATGAACATGTACCAAGCTTGGCACTCTCCGCTGCTATTGTTAGCTGGGACCTTGCAGCCAGTCCGTCTCAGGCCCAAGCTTTGCCCGGAGCAAAGTCTGAAATTGGTCGCACCCTTCGCCACACATGAAATGCGAAAGATTATGGCGCTTTTTGAAGATGAAGCTTAGCTTGGCAAGTCTCGAATTTGAATAGTCCATAAAATCTGTATTGATTATTTTATCATCATTATTTCTAAGAGATGAATTATAAGCTCAATCTACAGTTTGGAGAAGCGACCATGTTGACATGTTCCTATTCTAACTGGGGATATATGAACAAATAACTCATTCATTATTTTGTTTCTTGTAAAAAAAACTTGGATTAATTTGGATCCCTTTTATGTCTTCTACTTTAATTAGGATACTTTTTTTTAGGGGGTGGGATGACTCACTAACGTAGGAAATGTGGGCCGTTTACCCTTGCGTGACTATTTCTGTATAAAGAGGAGCACCATTGTCAGTCAACGGCAGACTTTTTCTTGGTGGGGGCGGCAACAATATTGGTTCTCGAACACTAAACCTAGAAGCGCCACTGGATGGGGTCACCTGAGCCAGGGGTGGACTGGGCCGCCGGGACACCGGGAAGATTCCCGATGGGCCGCTAGGACCGGTGATATAATACAAATAAAAGTCATGAAGACAGGGCCGCTTTTTGTTTTTTTCCCGGGCCGCTTGAACTCCCCCAGTCCACCCCTGGCGGGCCGCTTGAACTCCCCAGTCCACCCCTGGCGGGCCGCTTGAACTCCCCCAGTCCACCCCTGGCGGGCCGCTTGAACTTCCCAGTCCACCCCTGGCGGGCCGCTTAAACTCCCCAGTCCACCCCTGGCCGGCGCGAACTTGAGGGGTCAGGTGGGGACGCGGGCCGCTTGAACTCCCCCAGTCCACCCCTGGCGGGCCGCTTGAACTTCCCAGTCCACCCCTGGCGGGCCGCTTAAACTCCCCAGTCCACCCCTGGCGGGCCGCTTGAACTCCCCAGTCCACCCCTGGCGGGCCGCTTGAACTCCCCAGTCCACCCCTGACCTGAGTCATACATCTTACAGCAGTCTCGTACATTTAATCCTTGTCAAAATATTAAGAGTAATAATAGATTCGATAAAGACTGTGGCAGTCCTTTTCATTTTTCAAGTATTTGTTGTTTGGGGCGGGGGTGGAAGGGCGTCCTTAAATCACAAGTGAGACGCCAACTGTCATCAAGGGTACCTCTTCATTTTCAATAGCCCCCTACAACACCACCAGGTAGTGACTGCTGGTCAGTGTCGAAAGATTAACGAATTAACTATGCTATAATATCAAGCTGGACACTATCCACTGTCATCATTGGGCGGGACATGGCAGGCTTCGGATTCCAACCCTTTTAGACTTTAGCTCATTTACTCTGATACGGTAAGTACAGAAATGCGCCAATAGACAAGGTGGTCCGATATTGGGGTCCACCATTTTATTTTTCATGCGCCCTGTTGAACCACGTCTTGTCCAATGTACCGAGACTATCTGTATGTGTAGATCATTGCACGCGTCCAGCCAATTTTGTACCTATATTCAACATGACATTATAGTTCCGACCTTTCAAATGCTCAAATCAATACGGTCAGATGGTAGTTCGAACTACACATGTTATCGTAATAACGATAAGCAGTGATATAATTATAACTTGTGTGGTTGCCACACGTGGCTCCAGGACTAGTCACACGTGGCTCCAGGACTAGTGACACGTGGCTCAAGGACTAGTCACACGTGGCTCCAGGACTAGTCACACGTGGGGGAAAATAAGTTAATGTTTGGAAGGGGCGTAGAATATAATAGCAGTCTTCCTTTCGTTCTATTTTCTTTCTTTTTTTTTTTTTTTTTTTTTTGTTTTGTGGTGGGTTCAGTCTTGGGGGGGGCAGTGCATTTATTAGGGCCAAAATAGGTGGTGGGTTCAGACTTGGTGGAGGCAGTGCATTTATCAGTGCCAAAATTAGGCGTAATGGGGACCAGGGCCAGCTGTAAGATCTCCCCTAAACATTCAGACATGGTGGAGGCAGTGCATTTATCAGTGCCAAAATTAGGCGTAATGGGGACCAGGGCCAGCTGTAAGATCTCCCCTTACATTCAGACTTGGTGGAGGCAGTGCATTTATCAGTGCCAAAATTAGGCGTAATGGGGACCAGGGCCAGCTGTAAGATCTCCCCTAAACATACATATTTCATTCCGGCTGTGACGCCCCTAAGGGTATTCTTTTGGGCCCCAGCTTACTTTTACCAACGAATCTATTTGGTCCAACTCTGTGTTCAAAATTATAGGACAATAAGATCTTGGACAGTTCAAATAAATCGTTTAATTTACTTAAAGTAGTGTTGAATTTTTGTGTAGTAAAAAGATGGCTATATTGTCATTTTCATCGGTGAGAGTGAGAGAAATCGAGGGCGCCGAAGGTCTCCGAGCGAAAGGTGGAAGACGGGACCCTTACTTTAAGGAAATGTGGCGATGACGAGAGGTGCGATGTATAGGAATGAAGTTGTAATACAAGTCGACCCAGTTGAACTTGAAATAATGTATACAATAATAATATAATAATAATATGCTAGTCAGATATTATATTACAGCTATCTTCACAGACTTCCAAAATATTCGCCTGGGTGAAGCTAACACAGCTATAAAAAAAACTCAATTCTCCCCCCCCCCCCCACACAAAAAAAAAAAAAAAAAAAAAAAAAAAAAAAAAAAAAAAAAAAAAAAAAAAAAAAAAAAAAACCAACAAAAACAATATTCTTATGGAATCAAATGTGTCACAGATTTTCACCGCTAGGGAAAAAAAAGTCACACGTTTTTCCAGGGTCAGTGTTTATGAAATTATATTTGAAAGTCCATATCTATGTTTATTGACCAAAAAACAGGACAAAGAAAATAGCAGTAGCTTATTCGGATCGTGAGTTACGAACCGATTCTACCAAAGGTTCGATGGCTACGTTTTGTCTAGGGGTTAATAATGTTAACTTCACGAACCATTCATTATTAGAAGACCGTGTCTTTATTAACACAACTAAATCTTCAACTGCCATTACTCGATCACAAAAATAGAAGTATTGTCGGTGTGCGAAATAGTTGCCATAAGCTCTCTCTCTCTCTCTGTCTTTGAGTTGGTATAGAACACCGATGAGTTGGTGGCTTTTTTCTTTTTAAATTGAACTCCGTGTGCAATGATGTGTTAATCCATCTAGGGAGCGGATTAAGAGAAAAATGACAGGTGAAGAGATGCCAACTTTTGACTTCTCTTGCACTGACAAAGTGTGCTAACATTCTGACCAGCCATCTGCAGTGCACAGACAGACGCACATTGAGTAACTCTTACATTGTTAAAAGCATAAACAAATATGACTATTAACACTCATTAATTAAATGGTATAAAATAATGTAAGAACCAGTCAATTTTTAAGATTAACATTTTAATAGAAAAAACATGATTGTGTGTGTTATTTGTATTATGTATACATACTAAAAGCACATATTTAATTCTATGACTTATGAATGTGAGTGTTACGGCCTCCATATGTTGCGGCCTTCCTTCGTTGTCCAGGGGCATGGGCGCCCGCAGGAGGGGGCAAGGATCGACTGGATAAAATTTTTTTAGATAAAAATAGACAAAAATGTATTAAAGTAAAGAGAAAATAAAGAGAAAGTAACTAAGCTGATGTCCTGTCCGTTCGTTCACCATACAAATACGCTACAGTAAATTAAAACTATATTAAAAGATTACTAAAACATTTTTGCCCCCCCCCCCTAGAAAGTTTTCTGCGGGTGCCAATGTCCAGGGGTACTACCTCCGATCTTGACTACTCGATGTATAACCTTATGTCAGACCTGCTCTCTCTCTCTCTCTCGCTGATTTTTCGCTGAATAATATTTTTTTAATGAGTTCCTGTCAAACTTATCTATTATCTAACTTTATTTTTTTTTAAATTATTTTCTTTTTCCTGTGACTTTTGCTACTAGCGAACTTTTTTTCTTCTTCGTGAATTTTTCGACAAATGCCTTCATCAAAAATGTTTTATTTTTTGTACCGACGAAGGCATCTTCTGAAACGTTGACACCATTTGAAGCTGAAATATATTGTTTTATTTACACAAATTGTTTGTGTCTAAAATCTAATAGTATAAGCAAAAGTTGCTAAGCTAACGTCCAACAATGATTGGCAGCCTGTTTAATTAATACATCTGAACTTTTCCAGTGTCAGTAAGTAATTTTGGTGCATGAAACAAGTCAACACACACACTTTTTAAAAAATCTAAAACATAATAATTTTATTGCATTGGGATAAACACAATGACATAATTTTGGTACACAGAAATTTCTAGTCTTACAAAGTTCAATATTGAAAAACACTTTAAAAGTCAATTTTTTCAAATACATTTTATTACTTGTTATATTTCATGCTCTGTCTTCTGTAGCTTTTAAATTAAAATTATTTATTTGTATAGGACAACCCTTTATGATAAGATAAATTAAAATATGTGATATAAATAATCTCAAGGGGATAAAAATCTTAAATTTAAACGATTTAAATTCCTACATTGCAGTAATGAATTAACCAAAAAAAAAATGTTCAAGAATATTTTTGCAAGGATTGTTATCATTCAGTCAGTTCATGAGTGTCACATTGTTTCATCCCCAAGAAGGGGCACATTCGCATAGGTGTCACCATCGTCTTCTCCATGTTCCGATAAGTAAGAAGACTCAGGGCTGATGCTGATGTAAATTTCGTCAAACGATTCCAACCTGTCTGACACGTGTTGGTTGATGAAACGTTGAAACGGTGTGTCGTGAGCTGCCAGTGGTGTGTCATGAGCTGCCAGTGGTGTGCCCCCATCCTGTTTGGACACTTCTTCTGGAACACTTTCTTGTTGAACGGGTGATGAAACGACACGTGAGAAAACTCTGGAACAACTCCTGTGCCTCCCAGAGACACCCCGAGATCCGTAGTTCACGGGATAGTCGGCACATTGTCCAGGACTTGGGTAGTCCAGTGTTGGGTTTAGTTCAAGTATGTGGGTTTCCTGTGGCGGCGTGTTCATACCACACACAAAACACAGCCAACGCACACACTCTTTCATCTCGGCCTGGGACGACGCTGCCAGGTAATACATCCTGGTCTTGCCTTTGTGCCAGGTCTTCAGGGCCAGGAGGTTGGGGAAAAATCTCGAGTCGACGGACTCGATGACCTCATTACAGCGCTCCAGTTTGATGGAACCCTTCTTCTTGTAGGATTGCTCATCTTTGTGGTAGTTGAACTCGTACCTCTCATATTTATGCAGCACCACAAAGAAGCGTTTCTTCCACTGAGAGCGAAAAAGTTTCAAGCCTCCGTTCTTTTCTTTAGGCGACATACACAACCAACCCCTCCACAGTACGCAGGGCAACGCCAGGTGATTGACAGCCAGCATTTTGGGCGGCAGAGAGACTGATAGCTGGACACGATCACCTGAAGGAAAGGTAATAAAAAGAAAAGGATTCAGCTTTAAAATAAATTTAATGGCAAGATGAAGAAACGGGTGGAACTATTAAAGAGGATATAATATTCTAATACCAAGGCATGTTTTAACTAACGATAGTCTGATGATGCTTTAGCGACTCTGCACCCCAGGACACTTTGGTTCTGTCAGGTTTTTTTGGATAAGTAAAAATAGATTGTCAAGACATATGTCAGAGTAACAAATCGAGGTGTGACCATAACTGGGAGACACATTAAAACTAAGGCACGTGACTTTAAGTGGACTTTTTTTTCCATTGGTCTAAAGTGAAACTGTCAGTGAAGCTCAACAATACAATGTTCACACCTGTTTCTTTTACATCTTACATATCTCAATCTGTTTCATAATACATCTTTACCATATCTGTTTCACTATATATCTTTACATATCTGTTTCACTTTACAACTGTCATGTCTGTTTCACTATACATCTTTACATATCTGTTTCACTTTACAACTCACATGTCTGTTTCACTATACATCTTTATATTTCTGTTTCACTATAAATCTTTACATAATATCTGTTTCACTATACATCTTTACATATCTGTTTCACAATACAACTAACAAATCAGTTCCGATGTGGATTAAGGTTTCTTCTCTAAGAATATGTTTAACCTAGGACTAGCAGCAGTCATACAGATTTGTATTGTTTCATTTACTTGAGTTTAGAAATTTTTTAAAAAAGATTAGAATATTCTAGTGTTTGAGTCAATGAAACGCGTCGCATTCGAAAGCTATTTAACTATTTAGCATAATCTCATGATTTATTTGGTTTCTTTCACTCTTTTAACTCTACGGAAGAACTAAATATGATCACAAGGTCCTAATTGTTAGAGAACTTGGGTTTATAAAAGAGCTAATATATATATATAAATGTTAACTTAAATATTTGCAAAAAAAAATAAAAAAATACGTTACTTAACAAAGTTACTTACAATCCGAAATATGAACACTGACTATGAAATTTGCTGATTTGTCGAACTGGTAGATGT
Source organism: Lymnaea stagnalis (assembly GCA_964033795.1). Classification (NCBI taxonomy): domain Eukaryota; kingdom Metazoa; phylum Mollusca; class Gastropoda; family Lymnaeidae; genus Lymnaea; species Lymnaea stagnalis. The sequence goes on from CAXITT010000039.1 coordinate 1,844,690, forward strand.
GAAAGGGAAAAACTAAGTAGTTTCGACTGACTGAAAATCCCACTTGTTGACTTATGTAGGAGCCCCGTCCGATTCAGCCAAGACCAATCAAATCACAGCGCCAGCAGCTCAGCTTCGGAACAAGATTGTTTCAAAAAACAACCGGGACGAATTCTGTGACCACCGTGTTGGCGCCAAGTCTGAAGCGCGTTCACTATGCCTAACAAAAGTCCTTGCTGTACCAAGCTTGACACTCTCCGCTGACATTGTTAGAGGAGACATTGCAGCCAGGCCGGTGGAGGCAAAAGCTGCGCCCGGAGCAAAGCCTGAGATGAGTCCCGATCTCCCCCCCCCCCACTCCTCCCTTAAAAGTATATATAAAAGTATATATATGAAAAAGACAACTTTGGAGTTCTTTTCAAGATGGACTCAATGCGGATGTCCAAGATCAAAGGTCACATCCCAGCATGGAAGACTCTGTATTTCAACAGTCCATAGCATGTGTAATGAATTATTTTATTCTCTGTAATTTCAAGACATACATTCTATATATGCAATCTACTGGATTGGAAAGTAACCATGTTGTCACATCACTTAGTCAATAGGGCGTTCATCATTTAGGTACTTGTAAAAACATGGATTATTATGGATCAGTATGTAATTAGTTTTTGTAGTGTTGCGTTTGTTTTAAATGTGGTATGTTTTTTGTTGACTTTGTACCGCGCTTCCAGCCTTTGGGGATGAAGCGTGTTTTTGAAATGAACTTTATTATTATTATTATTAATATAGATGTGGGTGTTATTGTTTGGAGGGGGGTGGGGAACTCACTGGCGTAGGAAGGGGTGGGGGCGGTCCGGGTGTCCCAGCGAAATTTAAAAGAAATATGTATAGAAATTAAGTGGGGAATTTTAGGGCCAATGACGTATTTTGTTGGTGGTAAGGTCATCAAAACTCTTTGCGTCAAGGGGGTAGGAGGGGGGTCAACAGTGCGTGACATCATACATCGGTATCGTACGTTTAACATGAGTAAATATAAGACTCGATTTCAAAAAGATCCTGGATTTTTTGTTTTAAAATAATTTTCTGAGGGGTTGTTGAAACTGACAATGGGTCACTTACTGTTTGTCTCTAGAAGATTGCCCAGTAATGATCCCTACACCACGACTAGGTAATTGCCCTTACACCATGATCAGGTAATGTCCCAAACACCACGGCCATGTAATGTCCCAAACACCACGGCCAGGTAATGGCCCAAACACCACGGCCAGGTAATGGCCCAAACACCACAGCCAGGTAATGGCCCAAACACCACAGCCAGGTAATGGCCCAAACACCACGGCCAGGTAATGGCCCAAACACCACGGCCAGATAATGGCCCAAACACCACGGCCAGGTAATGGCCCAAACACCACGGCCAGGTAATGGCGACTAAATGCCGGAAACATCCACAACCTGGGCTGTGTCGAACAATACAAGTCTCCTAATCAAACTGGTCACTCTTAGTCGGAACATGCAATTGCTGGTCGAGACATTCCATTGTCAATCGCGACGTGCCATTGTTAGTCGGGACGTGCCATTGTTAGTCGGGACGTCCCATTGTTAGTCGGGACGTCCCATTGTCAGTCGCGACGTGCCATTATTAGTCGGGACGTGCCATTGTTAGTCTGGACGTGCCATTGTTAGTCGGGACGTGCCATTGTTAGTCGGGACGTCTTATTGTTAGTTGATGTATGCTCAGCATTTCAACATCTCCAGACTTTTGTTCTTTAACTCTGCAATGACAGGAACGATTGACGCCGAACGACTTGAAAAGACAAAGGCGTCCAGTCTGTGGTCAACTGTGGGGTCCAATCTGTGGTCAACTGTGGGGTCCAATCTGGGGTCCGACACTTCTTATGTGTGCCGCCTGTTGCACTGCGTCTTTGACCGTGTGCTGAAACTGCCTTCATGTTTAAATCATTGCATGAATCCAGCCAATTTTGTGCACATATCAACATAACATTATAGTTTCAACCTTTAAAACGGTCAAATCAATATGGCGAGAGAGTAGCTCGAACTGGCCAAGTCAGGGCAATGATGATAAGTATTGATATAATTACAACATGTGTGGTTGCCACAAAATGGCTCCAGGACTAACCAAACGTGGGAAGGAATATGTTGAGGTTTATAAAGGGGTGCAGAATATCATGGGGACGTTAAGAGCCCTCTGCCCGTCTATGCATTTCTGCATGGTGTGGATTGGGGCGTGGGGAATGGGGGTGGGTCATCTACTAGGGTTTCATTATCCTGGGGAAAACGGGGAAGAGTGACTATTACCCCGGGATTAAAACTATATAAATATATAAACAAATTAATTAAACAAGTAAATAGTGCGTTTTAAACATCTGTTAAATTTTATTTAACAAACGAAAAAAAAACTATGCGGGTACTCTATGCTGGATTTCCCACCTTTGCAACTTTTAATGTTGAATCCGCCACGAAATCTGTACATGCCCATGTTTCTCACACCTTGGAAAGGGTTTCGTTTCCGTTTAAAATAATAAAAAGTTTATACAACTATACTGATATGTTTATATGGAACAGTGGTTGGGATAAGTGCCCACCGAGACGGGTCAATATTTTTGTCGTCTCCCCCCCCCCCCCCCCCCCCACTTTTTGGTAAATGAAAAAAATCACGTTTGCCTCAATACCACTCTTTATTAAAAGAAAAAAAAAATGTGCCACCTGGGACGGACCGCCTTCCCTCCCCCTTCCTACGTCACTCGTTTAATAGTTACTAGGTGTATTGGGGAAATACAATATAGATATATCAGTGGTTCTTAGCCTGGGTTCGATCGAACCCCAGGGGTTCAGTGAGTCTCAGGGGTTCGGCGGAGGTCTAAATATAAATCAGAAGAAAAAAAACTATTTTATTTTTCCTGAATGCGCATATGAAACTGGTGGGGTTCGATACCTGCAAAAAGGTTAAGAACCACTGATATCATGGGCGCCCGCAGAAAACTTTCTAAGGGGGGGGGGGCAAAAAAATCGATTAACTTTCCAGGGGGTGGGGCAAAAATTTTTTAGCAATGTTTTAATGTAGTTTTAATTTACTGTAGCGTATTTGTATGGTGAACGAACGGACAGGACATCAGCTTAGTTACTTTCTCTTTATTTTCTCTTTACTTTAATACATTTTTT
>CAXITT010000039.1:1850876-1873727 GCA_964033795.1 Lymnaea stagnalis
AATTTTCCCTAGCTGCCATTTTTTTTTTTTTTTTTTTTTTTTTTTTTTTTTACCTTTTACTTCAAATCATTCCCTTCCATTCTTTTCTACTTTTTTTCTGTCTGGTTTATGCGCCTAATGCTATAATATTTTCTTTTTTTAGGTAGGATATATAATGTATATACATATAATGTAAATTAATTTATACTTATATAAATGTTTTTGTTGTTATTAAAGGATGTGCCGAAACGTCTACTTGTATTATCTAAAATTATTATTGAACCATAACATATATTGTTATATTGACACAAATTTTGCGTTTCTAATTAATCTACTTTAAAGCTTTATCGCAGTGCAACACTTTAAATTTTTTTTATTTTTTTTTTAATAATTCAATAATAAATTAGTTATCTTGATCCAGCAATACCACATCTTTTTAAGGTTTCATTAAAATTAGGCGTTTAGTCAAATTAACTTACTTTTCCATCGCTTAGTGATGCCTATTGGACTTATCGTGTTCCTTGGGTGGACTTACGATTGGATTGGCATTTCTTCAATGTCTGCTTTAACGTTACCTAACAACACTCTCAAACCAACACTTTCAGACTTATGGATTATAGTTCGTTTCAAGATAGATGGTCTTGACCACTTTCTGCGCTGCATAATAATGACACACATATTTTCTTTAGAAACCGAAACTTGACTAAGTAGGTAGGCCAACGGTTTCCTAAGACATAGGCTTCAGCTTTGTTTTTTCAACTTGTTTAATAGTTTTTTTGTTTTTTTTTTTGGTTGTTGTTTTTTTAAAATAAATGTGAGATCCCCTGGAAGAGCGAGGCTATGTCCGCCCATGCTAATGAACACGGCTGTGTTAGCCACAACAGCAGGCAGAATAAGTGAGGCCCATAAGGAAGCCTGAAAAGGAGGAGGGTTACAACATGACTTTACCGCACTGTGTAACACTAGCTACGCCACTTTATCATCTTGACCACCCAAACAAAAAAAAATCATACCCACCCCTCCCACCCATTTTTTCCCCCTCTAAGTCAGACGGGTTTTAATGTTCAATTGGCCAATGTGAGCTGAGTAAATATAGATATGAAAGAAACGTTGATTCATTTGCTTTGAATAAGATTGACTTCATCTCCTAGCAAATGAAAACTGAGTTCAATGAAATCTGCAACTATTTCTGGCCACAGCTTAGTCATGTCTGATACTTTGGACTCAGCACTGACAGAAGCACTAGGTCAAATAACAGATTTTAGAATTAAATTCTAACTTTCAATTTGTTTATCCACCAGAAGCTGTTGGTGATCATAACAATTAAATAGGAAGAAATTCTTGTTGGAGAAACTGGCACAAGTAACAATCAATAAGGACATTGATAACAATCAAAAATGACATTGATAACAATCAATAATGACATTGATAACAATCAATAATGACATTGATAACAATCAATAATGACATTGATAACAATCAATAATGACATTGATAACAATCTATAATGACATTAATAACAATAACTAATGACATTAATGACAATCAAGATTGTTATTGATAACAATCAATAATAACATGTATAACAATGAAAAAGGACCATCAATGATTACATTGGTAAACAGCAATAACGAAATTGGTAAAAATCATTAATGACATCGGTAACAATCAATACTATTGGACAGTGTAACCCAGAGTAAAGTTCCTTGTGTTCATGTGAAGCAAAATATGTCGGTGGCTTCTCTTAACAATGTATTCACTACTTTTGTACAGTATATTATTGAGTTGGCCTTACTAAGTAGACATTTATTGTGGTTAATATACTCCAGTACACTCTGACCATGTCTGTTTATGACTCTTGTACAGTCTGACCCATGTCTGTTTATGACTCCCAATCTACTGAGCCTTTTAACGCCCCACCCCCCTTTTTTTTTTAACATCCCATCACCACTTTGAGAACCACTCGCTTACAGAGAAAATGTGTGGCAATCTGTAACTTGCTAAATTTAAATAAAACCAAGAAATTCTCTATTCCAAGTGTGAACCTGAGATTCACTGGGAAGCGCAGATTTCTCGAGACATATTTAATTTACTAAAAATTGACCATAATCCCTATAGAGAACCCTTGTTTGAATTCAATAAATACCAACATATCACTAATACATCAGTGAGACTAACTAAGACGGTGAGACTAGATATGAAAGTGAGACTAAAACCGACAGTAGGCCGAATGTTTAGATTCTACTTCCACCACATCCCTGATAACATGGGGGACAACTCTTGTCAACCAACGCCCTCTAGCGACATTTTGTTTTTATCAGAACTTCAGTATATTAAGTGCACTATCTTGGTGACAGGAATGGGATCTGTAGAACCAGGTTTGGCCCTTCCCACCAGTCGTCAACAAACTCATTCACCCTGCCCCCCCCAGCCCCAGGGGCCAACCTTTGTGTGATATGTTAATAGTATTGTCGGAACACTAGGGTGTGCCTATCAAAAATACAGTCACGCCAAAAAAAAATAAAAAAAATATGTGTACACTCTTCAGAAAAAAAAATGTATAAATATTTTAAGAGAAAGCATCATATGATCAATACATGCTTATTATTATTATTATTAATATTATTATTATTATTATTATTATTATTATTATGAACATTTTTATGAACATATGAGTAATTCTAAAGTAGTATTCCGAATGTGAGGTCATCGTATGTTTCCCCTGATGTTGCAACCGAGTTTTCTGCTCTTACACTTGCAGCTATTAAGTTATGGGAAACTCTATTAGCGGGCGTACACCGTTTAAAAAAAAAAATAATAATACACCAGGAATCTTAGAAAAGGAATTTAAAAATAAATGTGCAGGAATTCCATTGGACAGTTCAGCGTGTTTTGTCTAAGAAGCTGTTCACCGTACAAAAAAAAAAAAAAAAAAAAAAAAAATTTTTGGAAGGAAAAAAAAAAAAAAAAAAAAAAAAAAAAAAAAACATTTCTGGAAGGTAATCGGCACCATTTTGAGAACTTCTTGAATTTGTGAAGGCTAAAAATAAAAAAAATAAAAAAAATAAAAAGAACAAAAATGCGTGCTTATCTCATGATTGAATGAATATATTTCGCAGCGAAACATGCACACCAGTTTTTCTAGTCCTGAAGTGTGCAAACATAGTTTTGGTAGAATTTGTCGATAACCAGAAAATATGAAAGAAGGCCTTTGTATTTTCATAATTGTAATCAAACAATGAACTCGGTCAACTTACTATCAACAAAATATATCATTCTATATGATTTGCAAATACATCTATAGAATGTGTGTTCTGTGCCTGTTCTATAACTCCTCTAAAACTGCTCTCTAACTCCTCTCTAACTGCCCTCTAATGATATATTGCCGTACAATTGCCCGACTGTTTACAATGTGCAATAAAATAGACGACTGTGCGGGAGTTTCACACCTTCACCTGCCAGTCGTGGGTTGATTAAACACAGACCACGCCAACAAGTCATACATCAGGCCTTCTGACATGCAAGCAATAATACATCAGGTCCTCGGAAATTTATAATGAGACTTTTTCAAGGAACGTCATAGAGCTGCCGAGGGAAATAATCCCAACAAAAAGTAGTAGCAATCAGAGTAGTCGGGTCTTTTTAAAACATTCTTGGTCTTATCGAAGTTGTGAGTATTAATCAGAATACTGTCTTGACACACCTGCAGGGGTCAGCAAACTGTCTTAACACAACTACGGGGGTCAGCAAACTGGCGTTACACAACTACGGGGGTCAGTAAACTGTCTTATCACAACGTCAGGGTTCAGCAAACTTTTTTTGACAAGGCTCGGTAGGAAAATCTCGTGGGATTCTGTGGGCCTGATGGGCAGTGCAAAAAACAAAATGGCTTACACATTACATAACCAGAATATCTGAAACGTTAATATGCCATTAAAAGAAATACTTGAAATATGTAAGATGGGCAGTTTTCTAACATAGATAATATTAATTTTATGGAACTACATATATATATACATATATATATATATACATACATATATATATATATATATATATATATATATATATAATATATATATACATATATATATATATATATATATATATATATATATATATATATATATATATATATATATATATATATATATATATATATATATATATATATATTAATATATATACAGGAATTTATATATATAAAGCATTATCAAGGTTAATGGCAAGCACGAAAATGGTGCTTGTCAGACACACTATGGTGCCAGTCAGACACACTATGGTGCCAGTCAGACATACTATGGTGCGTCTCCAACAAAATAAGAGTCTTTTCAGACACAATATGGTTCTTGCCTGACACAATATGTTTCTTGTCTGACTCAATATAATGATAATTAATAATAATAATAATAAGAGGTCTTATATAGCGCGGTACCCAAGCCTAGGGCTGGGCTCACCGCACTGTACATATAAATTTTATCAAAAGAGACATAATCATGACATTAAAATAAAATAGATTTATGAAATAAAGAACAGGAATGTATATTCACCCATCCCACTACATACATTTTACAAGGCAAACCATGGACGGCAGCCAGCAAGATCGTTTATCAGTCAGAGGAGGGGAATCAGTCAGGGTAGTATAATTTAAAACGATATGTTTTGAGTGCAGTTTTGAAGGCCTGAGTGGTTGGTATATTGCGTATGTGTAGTGGCAAAGAATTCCATTGTTTGGGGGTGCAGAAAGAGAAACATCGTTCACCATATGTTTTAGTGTGTGTGTTGGGAACGGACAGAATACGCGTGTCTGCAGAGGATATGGTTCTTGTCGGACACAATATGGTTGTCATCTGACACAACATGCTTCTTGACTGCCATAATAAGACTATATTTAATAGAGACTCAAAGTTAGAACCATCATCAAAATGGTTAGCAAGTGTTCATCAGACACGATTGCTCTGTAATCCGGTACATTATTTAGAAAACATCTTCTTACACGAGTAATCGGACAACGATCCTGAAACTGCCGTTCAAAGAAAGCACTCCTACTCCTACTACTCCAACTCGGTCTCCTTAAACAAACTCTCGTGGGAATGGGCGAGCTGCCAAAGTTCAGGAAACATATTTGTCTAGTCTGCAGAAAAAGCTAATTTCGAAAAGGTTTTCTCTATTTGTAAGTAGCAATTTAAAGGGTTATTTTTTTTATTAAAGATTTTTCAGCTCTCAGTTTAAAAAAGAAAATCAAGACAAACTATGCTCCTACAATTGAGTTAAAGTTGTGAGGTATCATGGGATACCAGGGCTTAATCGGGTGCAGTTTTCTTTTTTTTATTTTGGGAAGTAGACCTTCAGACAGTCCTACATACATACCTTCAGACAATCCTACAGACAGACCTTCAGACAGTCCTCCAGAAACACCTTCAGACCGTTCTACAGACAGACCTTCAGACAGTCCTACAGACAGACCTTCAGACAGTCCTACAGACAGACCTTCAGACTATCCTACAGACAGACCTTCAGACAGTCCTACAGGCACACATTCAGACAGTCCTACAGACAGACCTTTAGACAGTCCTACAGACAGACCTTCAGACAATCTTACAAACACACCTTCAGACAGTCCTACAGACATACCTTCAGACAGTCCTACAGACAGACCTTCAGACGCCCTTACTGCCAGCAATTAAACAATAGTACTATTATTATAAAACATGTGGAGTTGGGGAGGGGGCCGGTTTTGAAGAGGTGGCAGGACACACTAGAAGCAAATATATATATATATATATATATATATATAAAAGATTACTCTGATATATGTCAACAATTGACAGAACTGACGATTATGGCAACACATAAACATCACTGGCACAAAATGAATAAATATATTTTTTCCACACAATGCCAGTTGAGGTATAATGAAAGGAAGAATCAAAGCCTTGGAACAGGAAACAATGTCAACAACCCTGCATATTTGCAAACCTGAACCTGCCACTTAATTGCACATGTTTTAATAACAAATCGCTGTGAAGCTCTTAAATTTTCCCAAATTCAAATTTTGAACAGAGAACTTGTCAAACTTTTTTTTAAAGAAAAAAGTTCTTTCTTGCATTGTTGTGCACGCTAATAACTGTGCACATATATTTCTTCGGTCCATATCAATGTCTATAGACTCCGTTGGCCAACTCAACCAAGGTCCCTGCCCGCGGGTCGTAATTTGCCGATCTCTGCTCCGCTAAATGAATGCGTCACCTGTCTCTGACAGTCTACAAAGTTATTACTTTGCTAATTTCCTGTAAGAGTCATACTTTGCTTGGTGACCTCCTGTCAGTTCAAGTCATAGAGTAGATGGGACTTCTTGGCCAGATTATGAGTAAGCCTACCATGCTTTGGGTTTGTCAACTTTTTTTTATTAAAAAAGCTGGGGAAATTTTTCTAGAATATCATCTTTCTCATTGTGGGGCGTATAGTGACAGAAAATGACAGCTTGCAATCAGACAGAGTTGTGACAGATTTCCATCCTAGTTTCTGCGACTCCAGCTTTCTTAAGTATTTTTCAATACGGTACCCTCTCGATGGGGGTCTACTGTCCTTGATGTAGGTCTACTGGCCTCGATGTGGGTCTACTGGTCCTCGATGTGGGACAACTGGCCTCACCGTGGGTCTACTGGCCTCGCCGTGGGTCTACTGGCCTCGCCGTGGGTCTACTTGCCTGGCCGTGGGTCTCCAAGCCCTATATCTATACAGAACACTGCCGCACTAGGACACTCCGTTCGGATCGTTGCCGTGCACGCCTTGTCTGTCAGACAGACGATAGCGCTGTAAATAACTGTCTTGTTGTTTGCACAAGCGTACGCCATAAAGCATGAACGAGGATCTCTCATGGCCCCGGGCATCGCTGGGGTTAAATGGGTTAAGCCTGATAACATCAAATTAAAACTTCAAATGGCGACGGTTCTCCAGCTGCGACTGGAGGATGCACGATTCTTGATTCTTCATATGCCATGGTGATGTCGTCCTGCTAATACGAGGATTATCTTTGCCCTGCTAATGTTATTTATGCCATCATCTTTGGTGGCCACTCTTGTCCCTATCAAACCTTGCACAGACTTTGTTTAAGTACTTTAATTGCTTTAGATCAGGGGGTTTCAAACTATGTTTATTAAAAATATGGAATCTGACATTGGCAAAAAGAAGGCTCATTCTCCAATTAAAAAACCAACGCTATTTAACATTATTCAGCATTTATTTGTTTTCTCTGCAAATAAAATTTGTACCGTGTGCAGAGAAATACGTCCCCTTTTATGTCAAACTACAGCCTGGACCCCAACAGTCTGGCCCAAACAGCCTCAAGAGTCTGGCCTCCAATAGCCTCAACAGTCTGGCCCCCAACAGCCTCAACAGTCTGGCCCCCAACAGCTTCAACAGTCTGGCCCCAACAGCCTCAACAGTCTGGCCCCAACAGCCTCAACAGTCTGGCCCCACCAGCCCCCACAGCCTTGCCCCTACCAGCCTCAACAGACTGGCCCCTAACAGCCTCAACAGTCTTGTCCCCCAACAGCCTCAACAGTCTTGTCCCCCAACAGCCTCAACAGTCTTGTCCCCCAACAGCCCCAACAGTCTTGTCCCCCAACAGCCTCAACAGTCTGGACCCAAACAGTCTGACCCCTAACAGCCTGGTCCTCAACATTCTGTCACCCAACAGTCTGGCCCCCAAGTAGTCTGGCCCCCATCGGTCTGGCCCCAAACAGTCTGGCCCCCTGTAAGACTCCTGCTTCAGCTCGTCTTAAGTTCAGCATTAATAGAGTTGAGAGTTACTGACATGAAGAGTTTCAATAATCAATGTGATATCAAGTTTTTCATTCAAGTTCCAAATATGTATTTAAAACATAAAACTTAAATAACACATCATCATGGAAACACAACTAAAGTATGATAAATTCAACATGCATAGAGGTAATGATGATATTAACATTCATAGAGATAGTGATGATATCAACATTCATAGAGCTAGTGATGATATCAACATTCATAGAACTAGTGATGGTTTCAACATTCACATTCATAGAGCAAGTGATGATATCAACATTCATAGAGCTAGTGATGGCATCAACATTCACATTCATAGAACTAGTGATGGTTTCAACATTCACATTCATAGAGCAAGTGATGGTATCAACATTCACATTCATAGAGCTAGTGATGGTATCGACTTTCACATTCAAACTTAAGTCATATTTGCTGATTAACGAACAAGTGGTTGCTTATTTCGTTACAGATTCCTGGGTAATTTTGTATACATTTTATCTTCACTAACTTGTATAGAAACATCTCCTTTGATATGTCTCCTTAGACAAACTCCATTGGTATTCCCCCCTTTGACACAACTCCTTTCATATGCCACTCTTAGACACATCTCCTTTAATATGCCACTCTTACTTTGATATGCCACTCTTATTTTGATATGCAACTCTTACTTTGATAAGCCACTCTTACTTTGATATGCCACTCTTATTTTGATATGCCACTCTTACTTTGATATGACACTCCTACTTTAATATGCCAATTGTTCTTTGATATGCCACTCTTAATTTGATATGCCACTCTTACTTTGATATGCCACTCTTACTTTGATATGCCACTCTTACTTTGATATGCCACTCTTAATTTGATATGCCACTCTTACTTTAATACGTCACTCTTACTTGATATGCCACTCTTACTTTGATATGCCACTCTTACTTTGATATGTCACTCTTACTTTAATATGCCACTCTTACTTTGATATGCCACTCTTACTTTGATATGCCACTCTTACTTTTATATGCCACTCTTACTTTGATTTGCCACTCTTATTTTGATATGCCACTCTTACTTTGATATGCCACTCTTACTTTGATATGCCACTCTTATTTTGATATGCCACTCTTACTTTGATATGACACTCCTACTTTAATATGCCAATTGTTCTTTGATATACCACTCTTAATTTGATATGCCACTCTTACTTTGATATGCCACTCTTACTTTGATATGCCACTCTTACTTTGATATGCCACTCTTACTTTGATATGCCAATCTTACTTTAATATGTCACTCTTACTTGATATGCAACTCTTACTTTGATATGTCACTCTTACTTTGATACGTCACTCTTACTTTAATATGTCATTCTTACTTTGATATGCCACTCTTACTTTGATATGCCACTCTTACTTTGATATGCCACTCTTACTTTGATATGACACTCCTACTTTAATATGCCAATCGTTCTTTGATATGCCACTCTTACTTTGATATGCCACTCTTACTTTGATATGCCACTCTTACTTTGATATACCACTCTTACTTTGATATGCCACTCTTACTTTGATATGCCACTCTTACTTTGATATGCCACTCTTACTTTTATATTCCACTCTTACTTTGATATACCACTCTTTCTTTGATATGCCACTCTTTCTTTGATATGCCTGTCATGTAAGGACAAATCCCTGCTACATGTAAAGACGTGAAGTACTTCACTTCATGCGTCCTACTTAATGTGTCCTACTTGATGTGTTCTGCTTGATGTTTCACTGTCTCTGACATGGTTAATGGCACCATCTGACTGACATACAATACGGGAGAGACACTATCGTTATCACCATTAGATGACGCACACGTGCTGGCGAGCGACCAACACTAGGGCAAGATGACGAGATGGTCAAAGGGACGTAATGTAATACGACCTTTAATCTGGTTTGTCTCCCATGATCTATGTTTTCACCATCACTCGAGTAGAAGTCATAACTCAGAATTAAGTCAATTATTGATTTCTGTTTTGAGGAATTAATCTTCAGTCACTGACGAAGAGAATCGAGAAATTCGCCAAGATGTCAGCCTAATCAAATAGAGTTGTCACATTTCCAATCATAGGAGCTGTTGGTCTTAGTTCTGGGCTACAACCCCCACCCCCAGCCCAAATCCACCCCCTCATGAGACGAAACATTACTTCTTCAATATAACTGACTGGACGCTGTCTTTTGAACTGCCCCCCCCCCCTTTACTGAACACATCTTCATTCCTAAACATGATTTACTTGACCACTGTCTACTGACCCCAGTCTATTGACCACAGTCCATTGACCATTGTTCCAAGATTTAATGTTAAATTGTTAAGGTTACAGAATTGCATGAAAAGCTACTAAATATATAGTATGATAGTATGAATAGTATGATAGTATGAATAGTATGATAGTATGAATAGTATGATAGTATGAATAGTATGATAGCATGAATAGTATGATTGTATGAATAGTATGATAGTATGATAGTATGAATAGTATGATAGTAGGAATAGAATGATAGTATGAATAGTATGATAGTATCAATAGTATGATAGTATGAATAGTATGATAGTATGAATAGTATGAATAGTATGAATAGTATGATAGTATGAATAGTATGATAGTATGAATAGTATGATAGTATGAATAGTATGAGAGTATGAATAGTATGATAGTATGAATAGTATGAGAGTATGAATAGTATGATAGTATGAATAGTATGATAGTATGAATAGTATGAGAGTATGAATAGTATGAGAGTATGAATAGTATGATAGTATGATAGTATGATAGTATGATAGTATGAATAGTATGATAGTATGAATAGTATGATATTATGAATAGTATGATAGTATGAATAGTATGAATAGTATGAATAGTATGATAATATGAATAGTATGATAGTATGAATAGTATGATATTATGAATAGTATGATATTATGATAGTATGAATAGTATGATAGTATGATAGTATGAATAGTATGAATAGTATGATAGTATGAATAGTATGATAGTATGAATAGTATGATAGTATGAATAGTATGATAGTATGAATAGTATGATAGTATGAATATTATGATATACGAAAAGAGTTTAATTTCCTACTTTAAAACTGTCTGGCATCAAAAGATGATAAGATAAATTACGGGGAAGACTGCATTTAAGTTGAAGCAATAAGAAATTATATTTAAAATAGTGGAGGAATACCCGAAGCAGGACAATAACAGACATACAACCTTAAACTATACCATAACCTTAGCAAACCTTTCCTTTCTGTTATCGTGCTTCTTAAGGTTTTCCTCTACCCTATGTGCATATCTTATTACTGGATGATAGCTTGTTTAGATTAGCTAAGAACGCGACCCAGTTCAATAATAATTATAATTTTTAAAAATCACTCTTGGTTTTTTTTTGTTTTTTTCCAAAATTCCAATTCGAACACCCACAAATACGTCCATACGACCCACGCAATATGGGAATGGATTTTAAAATATGTCTTAAAGAGGGGGGAAAAAAGATAATTAAATCTTCCGCAATTAAAATAATGTCAGATTCAAAAGTTCGGTTCAATTTAAATGTTTGTTGGGTCATTGTTAAGCAACTACAACTTTGTAAGCTGTTCGTGAAATACTCAAAAACTTAGAGCTTGAACAGACCAGCTTTGATAGAGAAGTGTTCACGGCGGCCACCGCCTCGGTGTTTTTGTTCACGGCGGCCACCGCCTCGGTGTTTTTGTTCACGGCCCGCCTCTTTACCTTCAATAGCCGTCTCGTCAATTTTTTATGACAAATTTCTTCCTGGGTAGGAGCGCTTCCCTGTTTACGTCCAGTCACCATAAACTCCGCTTCGACGTTTGGCGTGACCTCATTTCCCCTCCCTGTGACCGAAGCTCGCAGTTCTCAAAATGTCAACGGTGCTGCCCAGGCCGTAACTTCGGGTCATTTCGTGTCGCTACCTACATTTACAACTCGCTCAAACTTCAAGAAAAATTTTAAAGATCGCTGATATCTCCAAAATGTTCTACATAGAACTATAAATTTAAAAAAAAACATTCTCCACCAGACTCCTATTTGAGATCCCCTGCTCACGGCTGCGTTGCATTTATTAAGATTGAAGTCCTTCCAGATTATTACAGGAACCTTGTTTCCGCTAGAACTGCCACGTTAACCTTTGACATGTCAGTGACTCACATCTGGCGTGACGGTTGAGTTTATTGTAAATCGGCTCTTGCTAGTATGATTGTGCGACACTTTCTTCCGGTCTTCGACGGGTGTCCATTGGGGCGACCAACCCGTCAATTTCAGTCCCATCAGGGTTTCTCATTAATAGGGGTTTTGCTTATCCCAGGAAGACGGATTGAATGTGACTCTCATCCCGAGATCCCAGGAAGACGGTTTGAATGTGACTCTCATCCTGAGATCCCAGGAAGACGGGTTGAATGTGACTCTCATCCCGAGATCCCAGGAAGACAGGTTGAATGTGACTCTCATCCCGAGATCCCAGAAAGACGGGTTGAAAGTGACTCTCATCCCGAGATCCCAGAAAGACGGGTTGAATGTGACTCTCATCCCGAGATCCCAGGAAGACGGGTTGAATGTGACTCTCATCCCGAGATCCCAAGAAGACGGGTTGAATGTAACTCTCATCCCGAGATCCCAGGAAGACGGAATGAATGTGACTCTCATCCCGAGATCCCAGGAAGACGGATTGAATGTGACTCTTATCCCGAGATCCCAGGAAGACGGATTGAATGTGACTCTCATCCCGAGATCCTAGCCTTCATCCCTTGGGAAATTACGGGATAAAATTAACTTAATTAAAATTATAATATAAACTGAATTAAACTATTACAAGAGTTGGGTTTATTTAAATTGATTTCAAGTTGTTGTCCATTAACGAATAGAAGAACGATATGATAGTTACATGAGACTTCGGTGACGTATTACTGGTCGCTTCATTGCCCCTTGCTTAGAACTAGTAACAGATAACGAGTTAATAATATGCTTTGTTTTACAAAACTTGCATATGACGTCTGTAGTAAAAGCGTTACGTGTGATATGAGTTTTGCATTCTTTTACACGTCACAAGGAATAGTTTCACAAACTAGTTGGAGACAGCACAATATACCACCTGAGTGCTGAGAGTTACATAACATAGCAAACATTAACCCATTCTTGACTCAAACATTGCAAACAATAAGCCACTCCTGTCTCAAAATAGCAAATAATAAACCACTTATGTATCAAACATAGCAAACAATAAACCATTTCTGTCTCAAACATAGCAAATAATAAGCCCCTCCTGTCTCAAACATAGCAAATAATAAACCACTCTGGTCTCAATTATAGCAAATAATAAACCAAATCTGTCTCAAACATAGCAAATAATAAACCACTCTGGTCTCAAACATAGCAAATAATAAACCACTCCTGTCTCAAACATAGCAAATAATAAACCACTCCTGTCTCAAACATAGCAAATAATAAACCACTCCTGTCTCAAACATAGCAAATAATAAACCACTTCTGTCTCAAACATAGCAAATAATAAACCACTCCTGTCTCAAGCATAGCAAATAATAAACCACTTCTGTTTCAAACATAGCAAATAATAAATCACTACTGTCTCAAACATAGCAAATAATAAACCACTACTGTCTCAAGCATAGCAAATAATAAACCACTTCTGTTTCAAACATAGCAAATAATAAACCACTTCTGTTTCAAACATAGCAAATAATAAACCACTTCTGTCTCAAACATAGCAAATAATAAACCACTTCTGTTTCAAACATAGCAAATAATAAACCACTCCTGTTTCAAACATAGCAAACCCATTTTTCTTGTAATAGTTTAATATATAAAGATGTATTCACACACAGTTCATTCTATTTAAATCTCATAAACATTTTTATATCAAAACACAGCGATCGTTGCAAAATATTTTGTTTTTCATTGTAAAGACTTTTCCTATAGAAAAGAGCGCCCTTGTACTGTGCATAGAGCGCCCTTGTACTGTGCATAGAGCGCCCTTGTAATGTGCATAGAGCAACCTTGTACTGTGCATAGAGCGCCGTCATGTGTAAAGAGTAAAGATGATATCAAAAGCTCTTTTAGAAGTTGGATTCGGCTCGGGTCCGGTAACAGCTAAATCTTGGGTTCTTCAACTACCGCTGCTCTGTAATTTGAAATTGATTTTGGTATACTTAAAACTACAATAAAAATATATTACATGCATTCTAAACATATGGGTTTATATAGAATTTCAAAATAAATAAATCAATAAAATCTATTAGCTATTGTAGCGCACGGGATTTATAGTATCATAAAATCATAATAACAAACATTTTGTTGCTAAAATTTAATGAAAATATGAAAAAAATACATTTATATTTGGTTTCATGTAAATGCTTATTGAAGGACAATTCCAAATAGATTATTTATTAGGTAGCAGTCATTTCACGGCCTCACACTGAAACAAACAATTTCTATCATGTCTTTCCTCACATTTGATCTACTGCTGCACACACTGAAACCGAATCTTTCTGTCATGTCTTTCCTCACCTTTAGCTACTGCGGCATGTCGGGTTTTTAAAAAAAGTTTATCTTGTGGGTGGTGGGTTGGTGCCGCATGGGGTGGGTCACGATTTTGCCACAGCCACGATAAAAACTCCTCATTTGGCCAAAAAATACCCCCCCCCCTTTTTTTTTTCTATATATATGTGGAAACAATATTCCCCCACCCCACTTTTCTAAACCACTTTTGCAGGATCATCAAACTACTTCGGCATTTTCTCCCCTCTCCACCCTTATTTCGCATCATCTGTATTGTCATTGTCAGCTGTAAACAATTTGTTTGATGGATAAATAAATAGGCCTACCTGTGTCTATTTTTCTTTGTTTTAAACCAGTTTTCTGGCAAAGGTCAACAAGAGAGTCGGTCGCTCAGTGTTGTTGTTTAATTTGCCTCACACCGATACAAAAGTTAAGCTGATACGCGAAAGTTGGGTAGTGGGGTAGGGGAGGGGGAGGGGGGTGTTGGGTTAAAGATGATTTTAAAAAAAGATCATTTTGGATTACATAAAATCGCTGTGCGGTTGGATTTACTAGTGATAAGCATTTCTGGCTCAAGTGGGGATGTGCCACATTCGTAAAACAGGGTTGGTTCTAATAAGATTGTGATAGAACCTTCGGGTTGGTTCGTACTCAGCGACGTGGAAGTTCGGGTTCGGTAGTGAGCTGGGTTGGTTACTCAGCAGGTTTCGAGTTCGGTGTGCTCTGTTTGGGTTCGATTAAAATCTCTGGTATAGAGCGTCCATGTCGCGAATATAGAAAGCTCGTACAGAGCTTTATTGGCACAAGAATTTTTAAAAAAATAAAAAAATCTTACAACAATATTTTCTGTGAAAGACGAGTTTAAATTTTAAATTTATTAAAATGGATTACGCGAGGAGAGACTGTGCAGAAATAAAGATGATCATTCTATGCAACCAAAGGGAGATGAAACTTGACTGTGCAGAAATAAAGATGATCATTCTATGCAACCAAAGGGAGATGAAACTTGTCTGTGCAGACATAAAGATGATCATTCTATGCAACCAAAGGGAGATGAAACTTGTCTGTGCAGACATAAAGATGATCATTCTATGCAACCAAAGGGAGATGAAACTTGACTGTGCAGAAATAAAGATGATCATTCTATGCAACCAAAGGGAGATGAAACTTGTCTGTGCAGACATAAAGATGATCATTCTATGCAACCAAAGGGAGATGAAACTTGTCTGTGCAGAAATAAAGATGATCATTCTATGCAACCAAAGGGAGATGAAACTTGTCTGTGCAGAAATAAAGATGATCATTCTATGCAACCAAAGGGAGATGAAACTTGTCTGTGCAGAAATAAAGATGATCATTCTATGCAACCAAAGGGAGATGAAACTTGTCTGTGCAGAAATAAAGATGATCATTCTATGCAACCAAAGGGAGATGAAACTTGTCTGTGCAGAAATAAAGATGATCATTCTATGCAACCAAAGGGAGATGAAACTTTAAAATGGTTTTTGTTTATTAAATTTTTATGCTTTTTTCTGCGTAGAGTTTCCATTTTCCAGCCGTTCACCAGGTGAACACTGCACGAGAAATCTTAAAATGTCACGCGTTTAAAACAAAAAACAACTACTTCATCTGCATATCCACACACAAGATGGAAATGAGAGTGGAGTGAAGAGCCATTGGCATGTAAATAGAGTGCCCGTGACATGTGAATAGAGTGCCCGGGGCATGTAAATAGAGTGCCAATGGCATGTAAATAGAGTGCCCGTGGCATGTAAATAGAGTGCCCGTGGCATGTGTATAAAGCTACCGTGTCGTGTGTGTATAAAGGGCGTCCGTGTCATGTGCACAGAGTGCCCGTGGTAATTGTATAGAATGCCCGTGACATGTGCATAGACTGCCCGTGACATGTGCATAGAATGCCCGTGACATGTGCATAGAATGCCCGTGACATGTGCATATAATGCCGTGGCATGTGCATAGTGTGCCCGTGGCATGTGTATAGTGTGCCCGTGGCCTGTGTATAGCGTGCCCGTGGCATGTGCATAGTGTGCCCGTGGCATGTGTATAGTGTGCCCGTGGCATGTGCATAGTGTGCCCGTGGCATGTGTATATCGCCATATTATGTTATATTACCCTCACTGTATTGCCCGTGTAGTATTACTTGGCTCTCATGGTATAGGCTTTCTTTCAAGTGTTTATGAATAAAACATTGAGTCACACGTGGAGGTTCCACAACACGAACGGCAGTAAGCATTTCAGACCTTGTCCTTGTTGACTCAGAGAGGTCCCAGATTTCGACAGACGCCATTGAAAAGAGTCCATGAGTAATACATCGATCCACGTAGGGGCCTCTCAATTCTGTCTGTGACTCGCCTGCCCGTGACCGGGGTGTCTGCAGGAAATGTCACAATAAATCTGCCGGTGACCACTCAGCGACCACATGGTTAATCATTCGTGGTTTTGGCGAGCCCAGAATTGTAGCATTAATTAAGTTAAAGAGAGTTATTGACAAGTTCCTTTCTGGTAGGCTTTAAATATATTTTTTAATCGTACGATTGTTATTAATACACGAAGAATGTTTTATGACAGAAAATATAACGTGAAAAGTTACTGAATACGGGATTTTTTATGACAAAAATACACGTTTTTAACAAATTTGAGGAAGGATAGGAAGCACAGAAGGGGCAGGAAGGACAGGAAGCACAGGAGGGACAGGAAGGACAGGAAGCACAGGAGGGATGGGAGTTGCAGTAGCTTCACCAAAGAAACCCCAAGCTGGAACCGCAGTTACGGTAACAAAAAAAGTGACAACTATTCTTAATGAATACCGCTATCAAAATTCCCTTTCACCCTATCTGCAACAAAGATTTAAACATTCAAAACCTAATTACATTAACTGCGTAGCTTCTTTTTCACATTTTATTTGCGTCATTTAAGAATTTTCTCAAGGCACACAGTGCCCTTATTGAGAACCCCTGGTTAGAAATGATGACTCAGCACTTAGACTTTTAGCAGATCTGATTGTTGTTTAAAGGGTGCGAGACAGGCTGGGGTGGTGGGGGGATGTTAAAGTCAGGGGTGGGGTGTGGTGGGGTGGGACGTGAGATAATCGATTTAAGTCCCCTTCACCATCGGTACTGTGAACCAGGCGGCCCGAGAGTAAACAATACCCACACTCATTTGTTCTGTGTCCAGTCGACCAACGCACACAATGGTCAATTTGGAGGCCAGAGAGCTGAACAACCAACATGGTGAATGGGGTCTCACGCCAACATGTTTATTTGATCTGAAAGAGAAATGGCCTCAATTTTAACAAATAGAAATATATATATTTATATTGTATATATGTAATTATGTGCACACTTAAAAAAGCGTTTCATTAATTAAATACAATATTTTTTCCGTCACATCTTTGTATAATTTTTTTTTCAATGTGTTTTTATCCTATGGATTTTATTGGGGTGGGGGTTGGTCTTTGTATCCTTTAACAGTTTAACACCATTAAAGATAAACCTGTGCTTTTTTGCGTAAGGTCAAACTTTTGACCGTCGCCGGAAACAACGACGTAATCAACAACAAACGCACAACCTTTGGTCCACTTTGTGTAGCTGGTGTAATGATTCTATCTGCTGTATTTCTGTTGTTTTTAATTTCATGGCTGTTGTCATCTGGACCATGGCTGTTGTCATCTGGACCATGGCTGTTGTCATCTGGACCATGGCTGTTGTCATCTGGACCATGGCTGTTGTCATCTGGACCATGGCTGTTGTCATCTGGACCATGGCTGTTGTCATCTGGACCATGGCTGTTGTCATCTGGACCATGGCTGTTGTCATCTGGACCATGGCTGTTGTCATCTGGACCATGGCTGTTGTCATCTGGACCATGGCTGTTTTCATCTGGACCATGGCTGTTTCAGACACCGTTAACAGCTCAACAGGCCTGTTCCATCAACTCCTACAGCGCAACATGTTTGTTTCAGGCACCGTTTACAGCTCAATGTAAACCAAAACTCCAAGTACTTTTTTTTTCATTGAATGGCACAAATAATTGGCCGCTCAAATAATTGGTGGCTCAAATAATTGGCGGCACAAATAATTGTCGGCGGCACTATTTGTTGGAATGATGCTTCAAAAAATATGCATTTAAATGATAAGCGCACAAGTCTGGAACTTAAAGTTAAACAAACAAAGTTCTTGGTATAAATCCTTTATACGCATTTTTGTTTGCTTTTATGTAACCTAATTTATCATTTATTAAGAAACGGTTTTATAAATCGGTAAACCTCTGGCGAAAACACGTTTCATATTTACTTCATTTTCCCCCTCAAAAATATATATATTTTCTCTGCATACCCAAATCTGTCACAAATACATCACCACATAATTAATCTCAACCCAAAAACTCGCATCAATCGAACAAAAAATCATTAATATTCCTCCCCATCCCCTCGTAAAAAAAACTGCAGGAAAAACTGAGTTTTGGTAATCAGGGATAGGGGTGTAACATTGCAACGAGTCCATGTGCCAAGTTTCAGCTCGCTAGGTTGACGGGCATGGGGGCCAAATTAGCCTTAGGAAGACTTTGCCACAAACCCAGAAAAAAACACACGAAGAAACGTGAAGTTGAGCTATAGGATTTTAAGAAAGGGATTCGCTTTGTCTTTTTAAAGGACGAGTTTTGTTTATGACGTCACACCCGCAAGTTGTTACAAAAAATTTCTGCAATTATCATTTCAACATGGGTATGTGAACGACTTTATTGAACGGATGAGGAAAAATAAGAGTACATTTTCTGAACGCGAACCCCATGAGAGGATCTCCATGGATGAAGTACACTGTCTCGGTGCCCCCTCACTCAAATTAGGGCATCTTTTTGTTAAAAGTACATGGTCTGGGCGTGGCCGTCTCTTTCAGCCCGCCCCCCGCCCCCGCCCAAACCCCATGAGAGGATCTCCATGGATGAAGTACCCTGTCTCGGTGCCCCCCCACTCAAATTAGGGCATCTTTTTGTTAAAAGTACATGGTCTGGGCGTGGCCGTCTCTTTCAGCCCCCCCCCCGCCCCCCCCCCCATTCCAGACTAATTTCATTATGCTATCTCAAGACACATGTTAAAACAAGCGCAAAAAAAATTGTTCTGGAATGGTGAACACCTCACTGCGCATGTCAATATTAATCGCTTGTCTTAACAAACACCTGTTCCTGCTTATTTTACGCTGTCAAACATCCGATCTATCTCACTGCTGATTTTACCCAGGTTGTGGATTCCTGTTCGGATAAGCAGAAAACAGCTCATCAGATGACGTCATTGAACCATGACCTGACTGTACAAGTGTAAAGTTAGTTGAGAAAGCTAGCTCCCCAAAAGATTGTGTCTTTCAAGAAACATGAGTGTTGTAACCCCGATGATCCTTTCATTAAATACTCATAATGCACTCTAATACGGATCACTACTAGTATCACATGAATACTGAAGCAGGAGTCCTCAGACTTACGTCCCGCGGGCCAGACCCGGCCCGCAAGGGAGGCATTATCCGGTCCGACTGGCCGACGATCAGGAAAGGGCTGGAAACTGAATCTCTAAAGTGATGCTGTTTTCATCGTGCGACAGTTCTTTATAGCAGTGACATCTAAAGGACGTATACTGACATAGACAATCTGTTTAGCTATAATCAGACATATACTTTCCATTGAAATACGAATAGCTTTATAATGATTACAATTGTTCTTGATGTTAAATACTGGATCTGCCCCACCCTTTTATTACACTACAATTAAGACAAGTTCAAAGTTCATATGAATTCATATATATTATTATTATTTTTGTTCAAACTATAATTCGGCATGAGCAGTGTTTGTTGGACAATGAACCGGCCCCAAAGTTATATCTGTGGGACAATGATTATCAGGTTTGAGGACCCCTGCACCAGCGCCTGGTATTCGAACAGCTTACAGCATGTTTTCATTAGTGTACTTTGTATCAGCACTACATAAGGTTCGAGGATATGACCCCCCCCCCAACACACAAACACACACTCACAAACACACACACAATTAACAGCTACACACATATGCATGAACAATTCCGAGGGCTCTTTTTTGTTTTTTAAATGTTTGTTTTAATCGATGTTGCCAGTGGTCAGAGCTTGAGAGCAACTGAGGCACACCCGTTGGAAAAAAAGACCTGAGAGCAGTTTTGTGGCGACATGTTCGATGACAAGGGGGGGCCCGTCCTGTCGGGTGCCATATTGCTTTTTCTTTTGTTGTGGTTCACTTTATGAGTGCTTGGAGTGGCCGAGTCTGTCACGAGGTCTGGAAACTGAATCTCTAATGTGCTTGCTGTTGTCAACGTGGGGCTGATTTTTTTTATCATGCTTGCTGTTGTCAACGTGGGGAAGTTCTGCATCATGCTTACTGTAATCAAAATGTGACAGTTCTATATCATGCTTGTTCTTTTTAACGTGGGACAGTTTTTTATACATACTTGCTGTTGTCAACGTGGGACAGTTTTTTTATACATACTTGCTGTTGTCAACTTGGGACAGTTCCTCATACTTGCATGCTCATGGGAGTTGTTACAACCAGACGGTAGAAAGACTTGACGATGAAACACAGTTTCAGTTGGTTTTATTAGTTTTAAACTTAAGCAGTTGTTTCATGGTGTTTTAATAAAATATCTTTCTCTGTAAAATTTCATCGCCCACGGCATTGACATTTCAACGTTTGGGAAATTGTTATATGATATGTCTACAACGATGAGATGGCCATATAATATATCTAAAACCCTGAGATGGTTATATAATATATCTAAAACCCTGAGATGGTTATATAACATATCTAAGACCCTGAGATGGTTATATAACATATCTAAAACCCTGAGATGGTTATATAATGTATCTAAAACCCCGAAATGGTTATATAATATATCTAAAACCCTGAGATGGTTATATAATATATCTAAAACCCTGAGATGGTTATATAATATATCTAAAACCCTGAGATGGCTATATAATATATCTAAAACCCTGAGATGGTTATATAACATATCTAAAACCCTGAGATGGTTATATAATATATCTAAAACCCTGAGATGGTTATATAACATATCTAAAACCCTGAGATGGTTATATAATATATCTAAAACCCTGAGATGGTTATATAATACATCTAAAACCCTGAGATGGTTATATAACATATCTAAAACCCTGAGATGGTTATATAACATATCTAAAACCCTGAGATGGTTATATAACATATCTAAAGCCCTGAGATGGCTATATAATATATCTAAATCCCTCAGATGGTTATATAACATATCTAAAACCCTGAGATGGTTATATAATATATCTAAAACCCTTCGATGGTCATATGATATTTAAAACCCTGAGGTGGTCATATGATATATCTACAACCATGATATTGTTATATGATATATATACCTACAACCATGAGATGGTCATATGATATACCTACAACCATGAGATGGTCACATGATATATCTAAAACCCTGAGATGGTCACATGAAATATCTACAACCCTCAGATGTCCATATAGTATATCTACAACCCTGAAATGGTCATATAATATATCTACAACCCTCAGATGTCCATATAATATATCTACAACCCTGAGATTGTCACCCACCTCTGTCCAAGTGTCAGGGCTTTCTGCACAAAGCTTGTGTTATAGCTCTCATACATACCTCTGCCATTTCCCACCATGCAAAGTACTCATGGACTCGGGCACACCATTCAGCAGTAATTATACTGATGCCATTGCAAAGCCACAGAAAGAATTTGATCACAAGTTTACAGACTTCAAAACACACAGAGCCAATTTTCAACTTTTTGCTGACCTTTTCCCCTTTAATGTGGAAGTTGTCCCCCCCCCCCAATCTCCCCCCCCCGGTGGAAAGGGGGTAAAAAACTCGGAGTTTACCTTGACAAAGAGATTTTTTCCGTACATCTCCCTGAACTTATAAATGCACTGAAGATCAGAGAAACATGGAACATTTATGAGACCATTGCCCTCCACCTTCCTTGAGATGTCCAGGTTGTTCCAGGCGGGTCACGTGCCTTTTTTTTGGGAGGACACATCTGTGTGGAAAAGCACTTTTCCATTATGAACTTTAACAAGTCAAAGTTCATGGCCAAACTTACTGATGAGCATCTTCAAGCTATACTGTGGATCTCGGTTTCTTCCTCACTCTAGCCAAATTTTGCTCAGTCGTGTAAGGAGAAGCGCTGGCAGGTCTCTGGCAATAAGGCGTAGGAGGACGACAGTGAAGCCAAGTTTATGGGAACCCTTCATGTTTTTAATTTGTTATTAATAAAGGTTGAGCAAGTTGTAACAGTTTTACTTTATTAAATTTGTAATCGCTTTTTTGTGGAATACTTGATGCGGCCCCAATCTGACTCAGAATCTACTTACTGTGGCCCCCTGCTATCGCGTCATGCAACTTATAGAATTTATGCCTCCCCCCCCCCCCCCCCC
>CAXITT010000039.1:1873760-1891237 GCA_964033795.1 Lymnaea stagnalis
CCCCCCCCCCCCCCCCAATTATTATCTGGGTAAAGTAATGCACTAAGGCCCCTAATTCCTCCTTGGTCAAATTAATGCACTTAACCTCCCTCCCCCCCCCCACCCCATTCCTCTCGAACCTATTCAAGTAATGTAAGAAAATGAATTTTAGGTTTGGCCCATGCTTTAAGAAAGGTGTATCTTTCAGACAATTCAACTCTTTGATTAACTTAGTACTTCACCCACTACCCTCACAAACACCTCATCACTGAATCTTTCTTAAAACTAGCAACGACAAAAAAGAAGTGAAATTGATTTTAAATTCAGAAAACGTGTTCACAAAACCTTAGTGCACTTCTAACTAAACCTTTAAAGGAAATGTAATTGCCTAAAATTATTCCAGCCCCCATTAACAATACTGGCAACTTGAGGCATCTCAACACCCATTAACAATGCTGGCAACTTGAGGCATCTCAACACCCATTAACAGTGCTGGCAACTTGAGGCATCTCAACACCCATTAACAGTGCTGGCAACTTGAGGCATCTCAACATCCATTAACAGTGCTGGCAACTTGAGGCATCTCAACACCCATTAACAATGCTGGCAACTTGAGGCATCTCAACATCCATTAACAATGCTGGCAACTTGAGGCCTGCCTTGGGAAGCTGCCCAGTGTGCCCATGGCTAGAGACAACATTTGCCCGACATATGCATCGGTGTCCTGTCTGTCCTATCTGTCCAGTCTGTCCTGTCTGTACATCGGTGTCCTGTCTTTCCTGTCTTTACATTGGTGTCCTGTCTGTCCTGTCTGTACATCGGTGTCCTCTCTGTCCTGTCTGTACATCGGTGTCCTGTCTGTACATTTCAGTCCTATCTGTACATTTCTGTCCTGTCTGTACATTGGTGTCTTGTCTGTACATTGGTGTCCTGTCTGTACATTGGTGTCCTGTCTGTCCTGTCTTTCCTGTCAGTAAATTGGTCTGTCGTTAACGCCCATCGTATGTTTTGATCACGTCTTTGATCAGGCTCAATTTTCCAACTGGACCTGTCCCTGCATTTCTGCAATACATGTATTTCTTCGTCAATCCATCGGGGGGGGGGGAGGGGGCGGCAAGGGGGTTCGGGTGGGAGTGTATGCACCATATATCTCATTTTAAATTGTATGATGACTAATTTGATCAGGCTCAATTTTCCAACTGGACCTGTCCCTGCATTTCTGCAATACATGTATTTCTTCGTCAATCCATCGGGGGGGGGGAGGGGGCGGCAAGGGGGTTCGGGTGGGAGTGTATGCACCATATATCTCATTTTAAATTGTATGATGACTAACCGCATTATCAGAATTTTTTTTTTCCTAAAGATCTTACACTGATGAGTCCCATTTGAAATGTTGTATGACCAGACAGCACAACAACGTCTCATGAGAACGGACTCAACACAAACACACATTTCTGAACATATTTTGAGTCGCATGGACACGACTCACCATGGCCCACCTTCCCCCAATGCCCCCTTCAACCTATGCGGACAACCAATGTGGAGCGCTGCATATTATAGTGAGGGAGAGAAAAAATAGGAGGAAGAATCTTACGGAGAAAAGTTTGGAAGACAGCTCAGCTCGCCAACTTTAGATTCGCCCGAACGATTTAAAAAGGTAACGACTAATTCTTTCCCGTTTCCAGACTAATTGGATTCACACCGTCGAGCCTCGTGTTCGTTGCTAATACGAAACTCAGCGCGTGAACTCGATGACCCCTGACTTCAAAAGTGGTGTAACCTGGTTTGCGCTGGCACAAGGCCATCCATTATTGCGCAGCAAGACGGGTGTAACCTGACTTGGATTTCTTGGGGGGCAAGACGTTCTTACGTAATAACGTCGTATTGTCATGTTATTGAAAAAAATTGGGGGAGGTAACGGACAAATGTGTTACGCTGTAACGGATACAACTAGGATGTTGACTGTGATCGACGGGTGGATAGTGGAGTGGGCTGTGATAGACGGGTGGATGGTGGCGCGGGCAGTGATAGACGGGTGGATAGTGGAGTGGATAGTGGAGTGGACAGTGATAGAATGGTACATGGTGGAGAGGACTGTGATAGAATGGTACATAGTGGAGTGGACTGTGATAGACGGGTACATACTGGAGTGGACTGTGATAGACGGGTACATAGTGGAGTGCACTGTGATAGACGGGTGTATAGTGGAGTGGACTGTGATAGACTGGTACATAGTGGAGTGGACTGTGATAGACGGGTGTATAGTGGAGTGGACTGGGATAGACGGGTACATAGTGGAGTTGACTGTGATAGAGGGGTACATAGTGGAGTTGACTGTGATAGACGGGTACATAGTGGGTGGACTGTGATAGACGGGTACATAGTGGAGTGGACTGTGATAGACGGGTACATAGTGGAGTGGACTGTGATAGACGGGTGCCTGTCATGAACTGAATTAAAAGAGAAATTAC
The DNA here is from genome assembly GCA_964033795.1 of Lymnaea stagnalis. NCBI lineage: Eukaryota > Metazoa > Mollusca > Gastropoda > Lymnaeidae > Lymnaea > Lymnaea stagnalis. The sequence continues at coordinate 1,876,211 of CAXITT010000039.1, forward strand.
ACACGTCACTGTGACGTTAATCATATCCTTGTGTGTTGTAATTTTTTCCTCACTGTAATCATGCTGTATGTTTGTCACTACATCCATGCCGTATGTTTGTCACTGCATCCATGCTGTATGTTTGTCACTGTATCCATGCTGTATGTTCGTCACTGTATCCATGCTGTATGTTTGTCACTGTATCCATGCTGTATGTTCGTCACTGTATCCATGCTGTATGCTTGTCACTGTATCCATGCTTTATGTTCGTCACTGTATCCATGATGTATGCTTGTCACTGTATCCATGCTGAATGCTTGTCACTGTATCCATGCTGTATGCTTGTCCCTGTATCCATGCTGTATGTTTGTCACAGTATCCATGCTGTATGCTTTTCACCGTATTCATGCTAAATGTTTGTCACTGTATCCATGCTGTATGTTTGTCACTGTATCCATGCTGAAAATTGTCAATCGTAAAATTAAGCAACATCCGGTAATTTTGTCACTTTCTAACTATGTCCAGAAATTTGAATCCACTGTTAAATGATGAGTCCACAGCTTTAGGTTTACATGGGGCTTTACAGGGGTTGGGGTGGGTACGGTGGTTGGTGGGGGCAGGTTCCTGGAGCGATGACCCCCTTTCTGTAAAATGGAAAATTATTCTACTATGAAAATGATCAGAATTCTCTATTCTTCAACGATGGTTATGAAAATGGTGCCACCACATTGGTCAACCGGGCAGTGCCGCTGCCCCACCTCACCTATTCAAAGCACCTCCACTGATCTGATGGCGCAATTCAATGACGTCAGTTCCGCCTGAGTTCCAGCAAACCGATTTCCCTGAAATCTGTGAGTTATCAGTGGAGTGAGTTATCAGTGGAGTGAGTTATCAGTGGAGTGAGTTATCAGTGGAGTGAGTTATCAGTGGAGTGAGTTATCAGTGGAGTGAGTTATCAGTGCAGTGAGTTATCAGTGGAGTGAGTTATCAGTGGAGTGAGTTATCAGTGGAGTGAGTTATCAGTGGAGTGAGTTGTCAGTGGAGTGAGTTATCAGTGGAGTGAGTTATCAGTGGAGTGAGTTATCAGTGGAGTGAGTTGTCAGTGGAGTTGTCAGTGGAGTGAGTTGTCAGTGGAGTGAGTTATCAGTGGAGTGAGTTATCAGTGGAGTGAGATACCAGTGTAGTGAGTTATCAGTGGAGATAGTTGTCAGTGGAGTTAGTTATCAGTGGAGTGAGTTATCAGTGGAGTGAGTTATCAGTGTAGTGAGTTGTCACTTGAGTGAGTTGTCAGTGGAGTGAGTTATCAGTGGAGTGAGTTATCAGTGGAGTGAGTTATCAGTGGAGTAAGATGTCAGTGGAGTGAGTTGTCAGTTGAGTGAGTTGTCAGTGGAGTGAGTTATCAGTGGAGTGAGTTATCAGTGGAGTGAGTTATCAGTTGAGTGAGTTGTCAGTGGAGTGAGTTATCAGTGGAGTGAGTTATCAGTGGAGTGAGTTATCAGTGGAGTGAGTTATCAGTGGAGTGAGTTATCAGTGCAGTGAGTTATCAGTGAAGTGAGTTATCAGTGGAGTGAGTTATCAGTGGAGTGAGTTATCAGTGGAGTGAGTTGTCAGTGGAGTGAGTTATCAGTGGAGTGAGTTATCAGTGGAGTGAGTTATCAGTGGAGTGAGTTATCAGTGGAGTGAGTTATCAGTGGAGTGAGTTATCAGTGGAGTGAGTTGTCAGTGGAGTTGTCAGTGGAGTGAGTTGTCAGTGGAGTGAGTTATCAGTGGAGTGAGTTATCAGTGGAGTGAGATACCAGTGTAGTGAGTTATCAGTGGAGATAGTTGTCAGTGGAGTTAGTTATCAGTGGAGTGAGTTATCAGTGGAGTGAGTTATCAGTGTAGTGAGTTGTCACTTGAGTGAGTTGTCAGTGGAGTGAGTTATCAGTGGAGTGAGTTATCAGTGGAGTGAGTTATCAGTGGAGTAAGATGTCAGTGGAGTGAGTTGTCAGTTGAGTGAGTTGTCAGTGGAGTGAGTTATCAGTGGAGTGAGTTATCAGTGGAGTGAGTTATCAGTTGAGTGAGTTGTCAGTGGAGTGAGTTATCAGTGGAGTGAGTTGTCACTTGAGTGAGTTGTCAGTGGAGTGAGTTATCAGTGGAGTGAGTTATCAGTGGAGTGAGTTATCAGTGGAGTGAGTTATCAGTGGAGTAAGATGTCAGTGGAGTGAGTTGTCAGTTGAGTGAGTTGTCAGTGGAGTGAGTTATCAGTAGAGTGAGTTATCAGTGGAGAGAGTTGTCAGTGGAGTGAGTTGTCAGTGGAGTTGTCAGTGGAGTGAGTTATCAGTGGAGTGAGTTATCAGTGGAGTGAGTTATCAGTGTAGTGAGTTGTCAGTGGAGTGAGTTGTCAGTGGAGTGAGTTATCAGTGGAGTGAGTTATCAGTGGAGTGAGTTATCAGTGGAGAGAGTTGTCAGTGGAGTGAGTTGTCAGTGGAGTTGTCAGTGGAGTGAGTTATCAGTGGAGTGAGTTATCAGTGGAGTGAGTTATCAGTGTAGTGAGTTGTCAGTGGAGTGAGTTGTCAGTGGAGTGAGTTATCAGTGGAGTGAGTTGTCAGTGGAGTGAGTTATCAGTGGAGTGAGTTGTCAGTGGAGTGAGTTGTCAGTGGAGTGAGTTGTCAGTGGAGTTTGTTGTCAGTGGAGTGAGTTATCAGTGGAGTGAGTTATCAGTGTAGTGAGTTGTCAGTTGAGTGAGTTGTCAGTGGAGTGAGTTGTCAGTGGAGTGAGTTATCAGTGGAGTGAGTTGTCAGTGGAGTGAGTTATCAGTGGAGTGAGTTGTCAGTGGAGTGAGTTGTCAGTGGAGAGAGTTGTCAGTGGAGTTTGTTGTCAGTGGAGTGAGTTATCAGTGGAGTGAGTTATCAGTGTAGTGAGTTGTCAGTTGAGTGAGTTGTCAGTGGAGTGAGTTATCAGTGGAGTGAGTTGTTAGTGGAGTGAGTTGTCAGTGGAGTGAGTTGTCAGTGGAGTGAGTTATCAGTGGAGTGAGTTATCAGTGGAGTGAGTTGTCAGTGGAGTGAGTTATCAGTGGAGTGAGTTATCAGTGGAGTGAGTTATCAGTGGAGTTAGTTGTCAGTGGAGTGAGTTGTCAGTGGAGTGAGTTGTCAGTGGAGTGAGTTATCAGTGGAGTGAGTTATCAGTTGAGTGAGTTGTCAGTGGAGTGAGTTATCAGTGGAGTGAGTTGTAACATCTCCGCCTCCCCTACACTTTGTATTCATAGTGACGCCATTTGTTTGGTTGATCCCCCCCCACACACACACACACATTAAGCCTCCCCTCTCACCCTACCCCAACTGTTGTCGCTGTCTCGCCTCCACCCCCACCCTCCGTCCCAATGACGTGCGCGGGTTGACGCACTCGACTCTGTCCGTACGCGACCGGCGTAACGGGGCCGTGGGTGGGTACGACCCCCGGTGTAAATAAGAGCGCACTAAAAGACGGTCAGAGCACACACACACAGGAACCGTTCCTCCGAAGAAAGCGTGCGAGAGAGAAGACTGAGAGACAGAGAGACGTGAAGGAATAGGGGCGGCACGGACCACGGCGGCTATTGTTGTTCCCCATCTCACCGAGCGATCGGTTCATCGTTGATCCAGTGCGGTTGTGAGGTCTCGCCCCGTGTCAGAACTAAAGGGTACAACGGGGACACCCGACGTGTGTTCGTGTATGTGAAGTTTGGGGGTCTGGTGTCGTCTGCTGGATTCAATGGAAAGCGTTTCGACCTGAAACTTGGATTTAAAACAATGAAAACAACATCCTGATACGATTGTTACGCTTCTGGCTTCTATGTTTCGGCAATCTTAACTTTTCACGACGGGTAAGGCCTTAATATCAATTTGATTTTGTTAGACCTATAATTTTTAAAGTCTATAGCTAACACTACTGACAGAATTGGTGCAAGTATAAGAATTTCCGTCATCATTTAGAATCTATCATAAATAGCTATGGACATGAAGATTATATTTTTTTAAAATTGAGGCAAAGTTTAAAAATAAAAAACAACAACGAAGAAACGAACACCCAGGCAATAGGTAGGCCTAAATGCTTTAGTCAGTTTCCCATCGTGGGTTGTTGGATGGCTTTAGCACCCCCTACCCTTTCCCCCATTAAGCCTAACATTACCACGTGAACCCCACCCACAAAGTTAGCTCCACATAAAGTCATCATCCACTCATTCAACCCCTAAACATACAAAAAAAAAAAATGCTATCCACAACATGAACACAATCAAATTGCCAACTGTCAATACCGTTCCCACTGTCATCACCATTGCCAGCTCACAATACATGATTACTATTTACGCTGGAATTTCTATTTCCCACCAGCATAACCATTTCCCACTGCCACCACCTGTTATATTATGTGCCTTGACCCAATTCAGTTTCACTTCAGCGTAGAGCTATTTTTAGCCACTAACACTTATCCCCCCTGTTCTTGGCCTTGATGTTGACGTCACCGATTTAATGTGCTGTGTCACTCCTCACCCATACCGTCCTTTATTGGGAAAAGGTTGTTTACGTTCTATTTGTTCTAAATAATTCTATCAGGTGACGTAATTTCTAGAATTTCTTTACTAGATCGTTCTGATTTAATCCCTATAAATAGGCCGGCATCTTTCCTAGCCGAGAAAGATATTTGCTTTATTTTTTAACATAAATGACACTTTATATAATTGCAATATTATTACTATCATCACCATTGCAAAAAAATGTCCCACATTCACTACAATTTCCTACTGCCATCACAATTTCTTACTGTCACCACCATTACCGTCAACAAATTTGTGAAAAATCACCACCATAGTCCACTGTCATTCCATTTGTCTACTATCATCACAATTGACTAACGTAATTACCCTTTGCCACTATCATTATCATTACCTAATGTCAGCACCATTGCCTAATGTGATCACTATTTCCTAATGACTAATGTATTTATTATTTCCCCACTATCATCGCAATTGACAACTGGTCATCACCATCTCCTACTGTCATCACCATATCCCACTGTCATCACCAATGCCAAATGTGATCACCAATGGCATCTCTCATCGCCATTGCATTTCTACCATACACTGAATGAGATGCACTCCTCAAGTCAGATAACTACCTCCAAAACACAACTCGTTAGCAATCTTTGTGCTATTTCAGCCAATTTAATTATAGGAGTTAAATGTCTGCCGAGATAGCTCCATTAGTCGGTCTCTTTCTAGCAGACGTTAACAGAATAGGGGAAGAGAGAGTTAGCGGGGTTGGGGTGAGTACAGAATAGGGGACGGAGAGTTAGAGTTAGTTATCCACCCCATGCTCATATTGTACACCCCATGCTCATATTGTACACCCCATGCTCATATTGTACACCCCATGCTCATATTGTACACCTCATGCTCATATTGTACACCCCATGCTCATATTGTACACCATGCTCATATTGTACACCCCATGCTCATATTGTACACCATGCTCATATTGTACACCCCATGCTCATATTGTACACCCCATGCTCATATTGTACACCATGCTCATATTGTACACCATGCTCATATTGTACACCATGCTCATATTGTACACCCCATGCTCATATTGTACACCATGCTCATATTGTACACCCCATGCTCATATTGTACACCCCATGCTCATATTGTACACTCCATGCTCATATTATACACCCCAGGATTCCTTTAAAATTTTGAATTCATTTGTGATTGAATGTCCTAAAGTTTGTGAGCGAATGTCCTACAGTTTGTGAGTGAATATCCTAAAGTTTGTTAGTGAATGTCCAACTTTTTGTGAATGAATATCCAACAGACTTTTTGTGAATGAATATCCAACAGTTTGTGAGCGAATGTTCTACATTTTCTGATTGAATCTGGAAGTACCTCGCGGGATGGTCAGCTACTGACTCTATGTCTAGTATCCATAAATAATACATCACGTGGAAAGGCCAGCCAGTGATCTCATTCTTTTGGAACCAAGACTGTGTTGACCCTTACAATTTGGACTGATCATTCAAAGAACATTGACCCTCAAAGATGAAACAACCGCTTTCAACTGGTCGCAGGAGTAGAGTTTTGCGAGGCGGTGCCAAGCTTAGAATGTTTAATATATTATTTTATTTTGAAATCTTTGACGATAAGTGTTGAGCAACGCATAAATTTACCTCGCTTTGACCCAACATGCGGATAAATCCCCACTGATTCTCGATAGATTCCATCCAGTCTGTGAAGAGAGAACACTAACACTTCGGATAGATTCCAAAACAAATTGTGGTTAGATTCAACCTCGTCAGTGGATAGATACACTTTGGTATATGGATAATCATGATCTAGTAGTCATACAGTTACATTATAAATTCTCAATTATGATTATTAGTTAAGTCATTTGTCAAAAAAATATTGTTTTGACGTAATTATTTGTGACCTTGTATTATTAATTTGCATTGGAAAAAACTTATTGATCTGGGGGTATCGCACGACTGTCTGATCTGGGTTTATCGCACGACTGTCTGATCTGGGGGTATTGCATGGCTGTCTGCTTTGGGGGCATTGCATGACTTTCAGTTCTTGGGGTATGGCAAAGTTTCCTGTTCTTGGGGAGGGGCATAACTTTCTATTCTGGGGGTGGGGCATGACTTCCTGTTCTTGTGTTGTTGTAGGGGTGATGGATACAACTTATGTATTGAACATTGGTGGGCTGAGTTGTGTGAGGTGGGTAAGGGGTGGGTGAGTCCAGGAACCTGATCTTTTCTTTAATGGTATGCGTTGTTTTGTCATGGCGCAAGAGTTCGTGGTGCGAAATTCTTCCATCGCCGTAAGGGAATCCGAGGTCCTTAAAGGTTAAGATTCCTCAATGAGACCCCCCACTGGCCTGGAGATTGTAAATACAATGTATGTAGTGCGATAGCATCTCTGGCAAGGAAAGAATTGTTATTTCGGTGGAAACACCTGGTGACCCCCGTGTGAGTCAGCAGCAGATCAACTTCATGGAACTCGACGATTATTCACGACGGATTGTTCTATTTTTTAAATACATAACTAAATTAAGTGGAGCCCCCATTAAATAAATTCTCCGTTGCGCTCATTCCCTCATAGCCCCCTCTAACTTGCCCTGAGCCCACACTAACTTACCCCGAGCTCATAATAAAAATCCTTTCTCTCTACTCGCCTCTACATCTTGTGGAGCGTTTTTTTTGTTGTTTTTTCCTTGTTTTTTTTTTTTACACACGAGATATTTTAAGATTGATACTTTCTTGTGCAGTGTCCACCTTTGACACATTCGCTCGTTGTGTGAACGGATGGGGTGGGTTGATGAGTCCAGATCTACGTTTTAGTCTTACGCTTAGGTAAAGAGTTAAGTCCATTTAAGCGGGATTTTGTTAGCGTTCGATGTTTAAAACAGGGAATAATAATTCTCTTGTCTATAATTTAAAGATTCCAATTTTAATACTAAAAAGTAGTGAATAAATAAAGGCAAATAAAAAAGTTGAAAACAAAAAAAAAATGTCTTAAACATGTATTATGCAAAGAAAGTGTGTGCAGAATATATTTTTAAAGTAATAAATATAAAACATTTAAATTTCGTGTAAATTCATTTCTAATCCTTTGGCTTCATAGAATACTCATCTACAGTACTGCAGTCTTTCTTTGCTTAATGCATTCTTGCCCGGGTGGATGAGACTCGTTAACCATGGTCGGCAACTCATCTAAGAGAAGGAAACTCTGACTTCAAACCCGGAGTTGGAGTTCCGTAAGGCGCATACAATGACAATTCCTGCGACCGTACCCATCCCTGGTCGTCATGACATAGAGTCTTGCCACTGGATATGGTGGGCCCGGACGAGAGAGTGAGGTTGACGCCGCGCAACTCTTCCTCACTTTAAACAAAAATCACCCGCGCAATTCATCAGTCACCGGACGACTCTTAATGGTCCTGGTCGATCTTCGAGGGACGAACAATAATGCATTTTAGGAAAGATCAAATTCTTTTCAACTTTTTAGTGCGTTTTAACTCGTCTTTGATCGAAAGTCTTTATAAAAAAATGCAATACTATTTTTCATTATATAACAGTTACCTCTCTCAACTTACTCAGCAACTGCGATCCTTTGACAACAGGCGTTACAACTACAGAGCCATCGGACAAGCAGTTCTGGATAATTGCACTTAACTCACTCGAGAAAACCCTAAATACTGGATGCTGTCAACATTCGCTCTCAACACCAACCCACAACTCTCTGGCCCCAACCATCCCCTTGGCCCCCCCCCCCCCCCTCCCCTCCTTCCTTCTCCAGGCGAAAATAATACGTTCACGCTGAACCAACCAATTATTCAATTATCACTTCAAACTTGGAAAGATGTGTTCTCCCTGGGAGTTCTGGATAATTGCACCTAACTCCCTCCAGAAAACCCTAAATACTGGATGCTGTCAACATTCGCTCTCAACCCCCCCCCACCACTCTCTGGCCCCACCCATCCCCTTGGCCCCCCCCCCCCTCACTCTGCTCATTCCTTCTACAGGAGAAAATAATACGTTCAAGCTGAACCATCGAATTATTCAATTATCACTTCAAACTTGGAAAGATGTGTTCTCCCTGGGGAATCCAACCATTTGATTTGTAGGCTAATTGTTAGTGTGTGTGTGGACAGTGGAATAGTGGTAGTTGTGTGCATAGACAGTGGGCTAGTGGTAAGAGTGGGCATAGACAGTGGGCTAGTGATAAGTGTGGTATAGACAGTGGGCTAGTGGTTATTGGGTGTATAAATAGTGGGCTGATGGGAAGTGTGGTATAGACAGTGGGCTCGTGGTTATTGGGTGTATAAATAGTGGGCTGATGGTAAGTGTGGTATAGACAGTGGGCTAGTGGTTATTGGGTGTATAAATAGTGGGCTGGTGGTAAGTGTGGTATAGACAGTGGGCTCGTGGTTATTGGGTGTATAAATAGTGGGCTGATGGTAAGTGTGGTATAGACAGTGGGCTCGTGGTTATTGTGTGTATAGACAATATCCTATTGGTTAATGTGGGTATAGACTGCAAGCTAATGTCGATTGTGGGTAAAGCCAGTAGCCGATTGGCTCATGGGAGAACAGACAAATTACAGACTCCGATGTTAAACAGAGCCGTGGCATTGATTTACTAAGACGTCAGTCTGAGTAGATGTCTGTCAGTCTGAGCAGATGTCTGTCAGTCTGAGTAGATGTCTGTCAGTCGAGTAGATGTCTGTCAGTCGAGTAGATGTCCGTCAGTCTGAGTAGATGTCCGTCAGTCTGAGTAGACACCAGCCAGTTGGAAAGTTTTAACTACAAGTCTCCAATCGACAACATTGATTTTCTCAATCATAACATTTTTCTCAATCATAATATTTTTCTCAATCAAAACCTTTGTCTCAATCATAACATTTTCTCAATCATAACATTTTTCACTGCAGACATCAGCAAAAAAAAAAAAAAAACTCATTTAAAAGGCGTGGGGAAGTTACTTTCAACACTAAATCACATGTTTGAATATACAAACTATTCTATTTCATACGTTAGAACACGAAATATATCCTTTATCCAGTATCCAGAATAAAGTTGTGTGAATTTTATTGTTCAGGATTATGACTTTCCATTCTTGGAGACGTTATTCAAAGCAATTCGACAGTAAGCATACGATGGTGTTCACACTTAAAATAGCCACCCCCCCCCCTCCCCCCAACTCTTTGATGCGCTCCATGCTCCCATACTACATACCCGTCGTTGTTAATTAGTAAAGGCGACACATTAAACACATTTAAGTTCTTAAAGCCCATTTGTTGTCATCAATAGGTTGGTGGACCCCCAACGCATCCCATACGTGTTGGATTGATTTGAACTCATTGGCGTAACAAGGGGTGGGCGGAGGTGCGGTCCACCCCGGTAGCCCTTTGTTTGGGTTTTTTTTTATACTGATAGGCGGAATTTTGGGCCAACTGCGCCAGTAGAATTGTCCACTAGCCAAGCCTCGTTTTCCACTAGCCAAGCCTCGTTTTCCACTAGCCAAGCCTCGTTTTCCACTAGCCAAGCCTCGTTTTCCACTAGCCAAGCCCTTTTGTCCACTAGCCAAGCCCTTTTGTCCACTAACCAAGTCCCGTTTTCCACTAGCCAAGCCTCGTTTTCCACTAGCCAAGCCCTTTTGTCCACTAACCAAGTCCCGTTTTCCACTAGCCAAGCCTCGTTTTCCACTAGCCAAGCCCTTTTGTCCACTAACCAAGTCCCGTTTTCCACTAGCCAAGCCTCGTTGTCCACTAGCCAAGCCCTTTTGTCCAATAACCAAGTCCCGTTTTCCACTAGCCAAGCCTCGTTGTCCACTAGCCAAGCCCTTTTGTCCAATAACCAAGTCCCGTTGTCCTTATCCAAGCCTCATTATACTGTTGTCCACCAGCCAAGTCTCGTCCACTAGCCAAATCTCGTTGTCCACTAGCCAAGCCTCGTTGTCCACTAGCCAAGTCTCGTTATCCACTAACCAAGTCGCGTAGTCCACAAGCCAAGTCTCGTTTCTCCACTAACAAAGTCTCGTTGTCCACTAAGTTCTCTGGTCTTGACTCTCATCTCGGCTACATTCATTCTTTTACCTCATCAAACCATCCTCCCTTCCCAAATCCACCCTGTAAACTTTTGTCTGCCGACAGCACGTGACCTTTGACCCCCTTTTAAATAGTGTCATCCATTTCAAAGGTCACACGTTCTATTATCAAATATGATATTATGCCCCCATCTAACAGCATAAAAAAGATGAAATACTGGGATATTTGAATCGACCCAATTGATGCCGAACAATTTGGCATTCAAACCAATAAAAAGGTTTGCCTTTTAACATGTAAGTTACTTATTTATGTTTTATGACCTATACTATTCATCTATCACCTACAATATTTATCATTTTGACTCCCTTATTGACCACTTCAATAGAAAACCGGTCACGTGATTCAGGTTCGTGCCCTTTATCTTATATACTTTTTGACACCGCCTTTGAGTAGATCGTTTAAGAAGCAATGCATCTAATATCCGAGCCTTTAGGTTGTAACTCGTTCTTAGTAAATACAACATAGCATGTTCAAGGCCATCATTAAATTTATTTCGGATAAAAACAAGTCATAGTACGCCTCCCCTTCCCTTCTCTGAAACGCCCCAAGGTACTCTGTCTTAACTACTCTTAAGCCCCCCCCCCCCCACAACCTTTTTTCTACTTCTTTTCTCTTTCTATCTTTCATCCTTCTCCTCGTTAACTTTTCTTCTGTCTTCATTCCTTGTGTCAGCAACTTAACTTTTTAGTTGTGTGTATCTATTACTGAGATACTGAGAGAGATAGGGATACACACAGTCCACATGATTAAATATCAAAGAAGAAAAACAACAACAGAAAAACAGAAGGAAAAGAAATCAACCACTGACTCCGCCCTTGATGGGGGCGTGTCTGCATCTGGGTACCGTACAAATAGTAATTTATGGGGAAACTATTGGTGTCTCGAGGACCCCTGGCCTTAGCCACGAGCTGTCAGATGACAAGCTACGAGTTATCACGTTTGCACTTGGCTGGACCCCTGGAATCCGAGGACACGGACGAGTCTTGTGGGGTAGCATGGGTTAAACCAGTAGTTCTCAATACTTCCTAATACCGCGATCCTTTAATACAGTTCCTCATATTGTGGTGACCCCCTCCCCCCCTCAACCAAACCATAAAAGTATTTCTTTGCTAATTCATAAATATGGTCAGATGGTCTTAGGCGACCCCTGTGTCAAGGTCGTTCGACTGCCAAAGGAGTCGCGACCCACGGGTTGAGAACCGCCGGTCTAAACGATGAGGGCTTTGTTTATAACCCAACTTTAGGATCTGAGCATGACGTCTAATGTGCTTGATGTCAGTTTTGACAAGGCAGACAGTACAGCGTTGTACCCAGCATAACAGCATTCAAGTGCAGCTTTGTACCCATCATGAAAGCAGTTAAGGGGCAGAGAATAATTTGAGGGTAAATACAGAAATTAAAAAAAAAAAATTGGTTTCCAACGTATTTTTACCACGTCCCCCTATATGGGGGAGAGGCGGGGCATTTCGGCATGTTTACCGCCCCCCCCCCCCCGGGCCTGTTAGGCATGTTTACCCCCACCCATCAAGCCATATAGCGGCCATTTTTTATCATCTGGAATGGAATTTGTTTGATTCCGAATTATTTATATACATTTTTTTTGTAAATATCAATTGTTCTCGTTACTAGCACACAAGAAAGATATTCAAATGTAACACTTATCGAATGCGCGTACATGTGTAAAATCTCTCTGTAGAACCTCTCTGTACAGCCTCTCTGTATAACCTCCCTGTACAACCTCTCTGTACAACCTCTCTGTACAGCCTCTCTGTACAACGTCTCCTGTTATAACTTGTTAGTGGCCAGCTAAATGTAAACAGCAAATTAAGTCTCCCAATCTTCCTGGTTATCATAATATGAAAGAGGGGCCCAAGCAATTCACAACCACTGTCTTTATGACTGACTTCTGTATGTACTGAGATTCACTGAAAGAGCAGGTCTCTCTTAGCGTTAGATTGCGCCCACTCCCCCCCCCCTTCCCCAACTTCCCCACTATCAAGCGTATTTGCCCGTGGCAAGGGCTCGGGCAGTGGGGCAAGGTGAGACAAGTCATGGGTAGTGGAGATGACTCTATTTGGCTCTTCATTCTTCTTTATTGACATGTTTTATCTCGTACAAGTCTTGAGACAAGATCCAGTAGACATGTGGGATTAGAAAAGGGGGAGGGGTGTGCTAAGCTCTGAGATGTAGCTCTAGTTGTTTGATATCTATTCACACAGATGCCGAGAGAATCGATAACTTTACGGCAGCGGTTCTCAGTACTTATCAAAGCACACCTAGTCAGTTAAAAAATCCACGTCCTTTTTTTTAATGAGAGTTGCATGTACACGAATCGAGATGGGATTGACTAGACTGAAGTCAATGTCCGTAAGTCGTAACATGTCTTAAGGTTTGCTCTTTGACTGGACTGAAGTCAATGTCCGTAAGTAGTAACATGTCTTAAGGTTTGTTCTTTGACTAGACTGAAGTCAAAGTCCTTACATCGTAACATGTCTTAAGGTTTGTTCTTTGACTAGACTGAAGTCAAAGTCCTTACATCGTAACATGTCTTAAGGTTTTTTCTTTGACTAGACTGAAGTCAATGCCCGTAAGTCATAACATGTCTTAAGGTTTTTTCTTTGACTAGACTGAAGTCAATGTCCGTAAGTCGTAACATGTCTTAAGGTTTCTTCTTTCATTCTTGGAAATCCTATCTGGATTTAAGTGAGTTTAATTTGGGTACATTTGTTTTTTTTTGTTGTTTTTTTTTTTTTTTGTGTTTTTTTTTTTTTTTTTTCCAACAAAATCAGATTCGGCTTTTTTCGCTGATGCAAGAAAGTTTTTTTTTTAGACTTTTAACAATTATTTTTTTTGTTTTTTTTTTTTTTTTTTTTTTTTTTTTTTTTTTTTTTTTGTGTTTTTTTTTTTGTTTCCCAACAAAATCAGATTCGGCATTTATCGCTGATGCAAGAAAGTTTTATCTTAAGACTTTAAACAATTGTGTCAGCGCGCGGTCTTATTTTTAATACAGGATAAGACGCACGAATGGCATTTTCCAATAAATAGAGAACGCGTCCCAAATTAAAACTTTTCCCGGAAGCTTTTTATTTTATTATTTATTTTTTATTTTTTTTTGTCTGCATAATTTTCTTTGATATGTTATCGGTATTGGTGAAGTTGGAGATGAATAATAAATGTTCGTACATGGACGCGATGGAGGGATGTTAATTGTAAGAGTATGTGTGGACAGCGGCGCAATGCACCTAAAATTTTTCTTTCAAATTTCGATATTAAATTGAGGCTTTAGCAAAACACGTTATATAGGACAAGTGGTGCAGCTAAGGTTATTGCCGCCCCTAAGGTTAGTACCACCCGGGACGGATAAAACATGTTGCCGTCCCTTTTCCGCTGTCCGAAAATTGCGCCCCTCCATGTAAAGAAAAATTTCCGCCCGGGGCGGATGGCCCCCTCCTTTGTACGTCACTGTGTAGGACTTTACAGTAACTGTGTAGGACTTGACAGTAACTGTGAAGGACTTGACAGTAACTTTCGAGGACTTGACAGCATCGTTACTCAGACAGGAAATAACAATTTGAAACAGCAGCTTGGAGAGTTTTGGTGGCACTTTGATGTTGTTGTTGTTTTTTTAAATACAAATTAGCGAGAGTACAACATCCTTATGTCATCACATACTCCTACATCACAGCCCACGCTTCCGTTCCCATCTAAATATAGCTCTTAAGATCAACAAATCCGCTTAAGAAAATTCCTTGGCAACTTTGCGCGTTATGATATACACGTTTTTTTGGTGGCTTTTTTTTCATATACACATTTTCTTAAATTAAGTTTTACTTTAAATTTAAGCAACGGCAACTTTATTCAACTGTCAAAAACTTTTTTCAATATAACTTCGGAGTTGCTACTACTTTGCATCTAATACCTTACTTCTACTAAATTGCTCCTAAATCCTTGTTCCTACATCATCGCTCCTTACACCTTGCACGTGCAACTTGCACTTACATCCTCTTGTAAGTGTAACATTGCTTTACAACTTTGGTTTACAACCTTTCTATTATTAGGTAGGACAGTTTATCTTTACAATAAATTAATTTAGTTGAAACAAATGGCCCTAATGAAACAAATGGCCCTAATGAAACACATGGCCCTAATGAAACAAATGGCCCTAATGAAACACATGGCCCTAATGAAACAAATGGCCCTAATGAAACATATGGCCCTAATGAAACAAATGGCCCTAATGAAACAAATGGCCCTAATGAAACATATGGCCGTAATGAAACACATGGCCCTAATGAAACACATGGCCCTAATGAAACACATGGCCCTAATGAAACACATGGCACTAATGAAACATATGGCCCTAATGACACATATGGCCCTAATGAAACAAATGGCCCCAATGAAACAAACGGCACTAATGACAC
>CAXITT010000039.1:1891985-1916931 GCA_964033795.1 Lymnaea stagnalis
GGGGGGGGGGCGGAACAGGGGGGAGAATTACTCATAAAGGGAATTATTTATCCTTGCTAATGTACACACTATTATTTCGGAGTTCCAAAAAAAAATGAGAGTTGGAAGTTTTGTTTTGTTTATCTGATTTTGTTTCTATATGATTCTATTCCTTTTAAATGTATTATCATAATTATTGTTTTTAATGGCTTTTTTTACTTATTTTTTTTCTGGGGTGGGGTGGGGGGGTTGAGGTGGTGGGGCGATCTTTAAAGCCAATTAGTCCTCCGTTTGGCAAAACAAACCAAAAGCTACAATGACAATATTATTTAAAAAAAACAATCGCTTTATATTAGGTTAATATTGCATATATTTGTGTTTCATAGTATCATTGTGTATCATAGTATCAGTGTGTATCGTTGTATCCCTGTGTCTCTTTGATAAATTATAATTTACCCTCCCAAACCACACACACACATTGATATATCACTGTTCATGTCGTTGTTACTCAGACAGACAGCTCATGCCAATCAGAATGATTCATTTCCATGACACAATCAAAGTTTAGTTTGAAAGTTTCATTATAATGTTTATAAAAGCACTAGTGCCAAGAAGATTCTGCTAATGCCTTGTAATAAACATGCGTATTTCTTTATAAGACACTTCTTTTAGCCTATGACACATCGTTGATCTTGTCTGATGTCCGCTCTAGAGGTCTCTGTATGAATAATCTTTGGTGACCTTCTCTGATGTCTGCTCTTGGAGTCGCTGAATAAAACATCTTTTCCCTTGTCTGATGTCTTTTCGGGGGGGTCTCTTTATGAAACATCTTTTTTCTTATGTCTGTTCTCGAGGTGTCTGTATGAAACATCTTTGAACTTGTCTGATCTAGAGGTCTCTCTGTATGAAACATCTTTGAACTTGTCTGATCTAGAGGTCTCTCTGTATGAAACATCTTTGATATATTCTGATTTAATACTCTAGGGGGTCTCTTTATGAAACGTCTTTGATTTTTTTTTTCTTATGTCTATTCTCGAGGTCTTTGAACTCATCCCAACACATCTTTTTGTTCCACGCGGTAAGGGGAACCCACACGCGGTAAGGGGAACCCACACGCGGTAAGGGGAACCCACACGCGGTAAGGGGAACCCACACGCGGTAAGGGAACCCACACGCGGTAAGGGGAACCCACACGCAGTAAGGGGAACCCACACGGATTTTTTAAAGCGCATTTAAATGACATCCAACTACTTTTGTCAAAGAACACGGTAAGGGGAACCCACACGCGGTAATGGGAACCCACACGCGGTAAGGGGAACCCACACGCGGTAAGGGAACCCACACGCGGTAAGGGGAACCCACACGCGGTAAGGGGAACCCACACGGATTTTTTAAAGGGCATTTAAATGGCATCCAACTACTTTTGTCAAAGAACATTTTCCCCCAAAGTAAGACACCAGTTCAAATCAAAATGAATAATTATACATTAAAATCTTATTACAGTGCTTCCGCTTGAAGTGGTTGAACAATCAAGTCTTTATAACTTGATGTATATATATATATATATATATATATATATATCATTTATTATTAAAGCAGTTTATCATAATTGACCTATTACCTTTTTCCCCAGGCGACGCAACGCTACAAGACTTGCCGACGTCATATATTTAGTGAATCAACCAACCATTTGTGAGAACGGGAGGCAACTCCTTTCATTCCACCAAAAACGAGATATCACGAGTTATCTTTCTTTACACGCCGCTTGACTCAACAATTTCCTTCATGCAACTTCCTGCAATGACAGAACACACAATGTGCAGCCGTTTAATTTTGACGGTTCTCATTTTTACCACCACGATGCTAGCCGACGCAACCGCTTACAATGACCATGTCAAGCAACGTACCAGCGACCTCTTTCTTGACCCGTGCAAGGCCGCTGGCTATCTGGGGGACGTCGCTCTAGCAGACGATGAATACAAAGCCCTGTCCGACGCAGCGGCTCACCAGCTGCTCCTGATAACGAGCAACGAAACTGAATCACTCCACGAACTACAAGTGGAGGACCCGGTCATCCACTCACAAACCAAGGAGCCAAAAGTCGCCAAAGATAGCGAGCAACTGCAGCAGCTCCAAACCGATGTGCAGTTTCTGAAAAATATTTTAGACGGGAAAAAATCTGAAATGAAAAAGAGCTGCACGCTGAAAGATAAAGCTCAGTGCAAAAGCAAAAAGATGGCGCTGCGGGATGATGTACAAAAAACCAGGATTAAGCTGAGGCGTCTTAAGAAACAGTTGGTGGGGCTCCAAAAGAATGAGCGGAAAATAAAAGGTGCTGAAAAACTGAGGAATAGCGAAAACAAAAAATCCCAAAAGAAACGAAAATCTAAAATTGTCCAGGCTAAAATCGGGTCAAGGGTCAGACGAGCGGCCACGGCAAGGAGGGAAAGACTGTGGGATTATGGGGTTATTCCTTACGTGATTGAAGCCAACTTCTCGGCTGCCAACAAAGGCCTCTTCCAGCTCGCCATGAAGCACTGGGAAAACTACACTTGCATCACGTTCAAGACCAAAGAGCCCGAAGATGAAAATTACATCGTGTTCACGGAGAGGCCTTGTGGATGCTGCTCGTTCGTTGGGAGGAGAGGAAACGGGGCGCAGGGAATATCTATCGGCAAAAACTGCGACAAATTCGGAATTGTTGTTCATGAACTCGGGCACGCCGTAGGATTTTGGCATGAACACACCCGACCCGATCGTGACCAGCATGTTCAGATTCTGTACAAAAATGTCATGGTCGGTCAAGATTACAATTTCAAAAAACTGACGTCGACCGATGTCAACTCGCTGGGGGAGACGTATGACTTTGGCAGCATCATGCACTATGCAAGAAACACTTTTGGACGCAGTACATACTTGGACACCATCTTGCCTCAGCGAAAGCCTGGAGTTTCCGTCAGGCCTGAAATAGGTCAGAGAGTGAGGTTGAGCCCAGGGGACATCAGACAGGCCAACAAGCTGTACAACTGTCCCAGCTGTGGGAAGACGCTTCAAGAATCCGCCGACAAGTTCAGCCATACCCCAAAGCCCGGGGTCTCGGAGCTGTGCCAGTGGCGGATCTCCGCGACACACGGCGAGAAAATTGTCTTGAACATCACCCAACTTGATATCCCCAAATCGTACAACTGTGAAGACGACTACCTTGAAGTTCGTGATGGGCATTACATCAAGTCTCCGTTGCTTGGTCGTTTCTGTGGCGATACTATCCCGGAGACGTTAATTTCTGGCACCCGGATGTGGATAGAATACAGAACTCGAAACGGGGGCGGCCGGGGATTCGGGGCCCAGTATGAGTCCATCTGTGGCGGGGAGATAACCAAAGAGGACGGCTTTCTGTCAAGTCCAAACTACCCGGACGACTACCGCCCCCAGAAGAACTGCGTGTGGAAAATCACTGTGGAGGAAGGTCTTCACGTGGCGCTCAAGTTTCAATCTTTCGACATCGAGAATCACGACGGTTGCGTGTACGACTACCTTGAGGTCAGGGACGGGCCGACGGAGCAGTCGCCGCTGGTCGGGAAGTACTGCGGTTACCGAATCCCCGAGGATATCAAATCCTCCGGGCGACACTTGTACGTCAAGTTTTCCAGCGACGGATCCGTCCAGAAGGCCGGCTTCTTCGCGCGGTTCGTGAAGGAGTTCGACGAGTGCAACGACGAGAACCACGGCTGCGATCACGTGTGCATCAACACCCTGGGCAGCTTCAGGTGCGAGTGCCGTATCGGGTACGAGCTACATTATGACGGCAAGCGGTGCGAGAAGGCGTGCGGTGGGTACATTCACGCGGAGAACGGCACGATTACGTCCCCTTCGTACCCTGACCTCTATCCCTCCAACAAGCAGTGCGTGTGGCAGATCGTCGCCCCGAACGACCACAAGATCAATCTCAACTTTACGCATTTCGAGATCGAGGGCCACAACCAGGGGTGTGAATACGACTCGGTCATTGTTGACCGTGGACATAACGGAGATCAGAAATCACTTGACATTTTCTGCGGGAGCACCATTCCCGCCCCCGTCACTTCCGACGGGAACACCATCAGAATCGAGTTCAAATCCGACAATACCGTCGAGAAATCCGGCTTCACCGCGACGTTCATGACCGATAAAGACGAGTGCGTGGTCAACAATGGCGGCTGCCAGCACATCTGTAAAAATACGATCGGGAGCTACCACTGCGCATGTCAAAACGGCTTCGCGCTGCATGATGACCTGCACGGCTGCAAGGAAGGGGGCTGCCATTCGGAGATCACGTCTCAGCAAGGCACGATCAACAGCCCGAACTACCCCGAGTACTATCCCAGCAAGTCGGATTGCGTGTGGCTGTTAAAAACCGCCCTGGGCCATAGGATTGAGTTGATATTTCGAGACTTTGAGATCGAGCCGCACCAGGAATGCACCTACGACCACGTCGTGGTGTTTGACGGCGAGGACAGAAACGCTCGCAGCATCGGCATATTTTGCGGCGCCGTCGTCCCGGACCCGGTCGTCTCCAGCGGGAACCGGATGTTCATGATCTTCTTCTCGGACGCTTCCGTCCAAAGGAAAGGATTCGAGATCGAGCACCGGACCAAATGCGGGGCCCACCTGGAGGCCACGGCCGCAGCCCAGCTGCTGATATCGCACGCCGGGTTCGGGGATAAGAACTACGACAACAAAGAGGACTGCGACTGGAGGATCCAGTGTCGGGACGGATGGAGGGTCCAACTCAATGTTACATTTTTTAATTTAGAACTCGAAGCCGAGTGCAGGTACGACGCGTTCACCGTGTTTGATGGCGGCCACGAGACGGACACGGTGTTGGGTGTTTATTGTGGGGCCGAGATCCCAGGCATCATCAGGTCGAGTTCGTCAGTCTTGTTGATCAGATTCCGCTCTGATGACACCATCAACAGGAAGGGGTTCTCGTTGACATTCAGTGCCGTTGAACCAGACCCGAATCAAATCGTTGATGATAAACAAGCGAGTGTTCCAAAATTGTAAAAAAAAAAACTTTATGACCCGTAAAATCGATTTTGAGATCCGCTGAATCAATTCCTCGTCATTGTGTGATATTCACTTACAAAACATTCACTTGACTAAACGTGTCACTAATTCATGTATGCCAACGGTTGTATTTTTTTTTATTGCCACTTTGTACAGAAATTCTTAATTGTTATGTGTCAAATAAATTTGTTTTAATTTATTCTCGCTTTGTTTGGGTTTTGAAAATTACATTTTTTTCTGATGTTATTGACGAACTTAATTTTTAAAAAAAAAACATTTTGTTTAAATAATAAAAAAATACTTTTGTACTCCAGCTGTTACTGACCAGTGCAACTGACCGGTGCAACTGACCGGTGCAACTGACCGGTGCATTCAAACTAATTTTTTTTTAAATTATGAAATCTGAAAAAACGCAAATCTCTTTTACTCTCCTGACAAGAGATGTTGGCAAACTGATTAAAAACACTGTCCAGAGAGAGTAAAATAGTTTGCAGAAGATAGATAAGCTTGACCATTGGGGGCACAGATACATTGTACTACTCTGTGCCTGGTATGTACGAGTGAAGATACATTGTATTACTCTTTACCCGGTATGTAGGAGGGCAGATACATTGTACAATACATTGACTTTCAAAGTAGAAATTTAATTAAAATACTTTTAAAAAATCCACTTGATTATAAAGTTAATTTGCGTATAAAGAAAATGTTCTTTTTCCATGACTAACGCTAAAATAATTTTAAAAAATTAACCTCAAGCTGAGACTGGCAGTAGTGTAGCTGCAGCTATGGCAGTAATGTAGCTGTAGCTATGGCAGTAATGTAGCTGCAGCAATAGTTTGATTTTGTCGCCTATAATGAAAGAAAACCAACTTTGTTAAGTCTACGAATTGGACCGAAAGTGCTGCACAACAGTGCCGTCCGGGGAGAGTATCTCCCTACTCCCCTCTCTTCCAATGCCCGTAGAGACAGGTTACTGAGGCAAACTCGATAATATGGGAAACAGTTGCTTTGAAATCTACCATTAGCAATATTTCCTATTATATGGTAGTGCGGTGTTTCATCATGGACGCAAGAGTTGAGTTGAGCACCATTATCCGGCTAACATAAGTTATTTCACATCGTTAGCGAGCACAGAGTCAAGTTAAAATGAACTTTGGAGAGCACAGTAAGAAGTATGAAGGTATTGGGGGGGGGGGGGCAGAACATGGCACATGCATTGGGTACGCTTCGTTCCCTCGCTTCGTTTCTGGTGGAGGTGACAGACAAACTGGCTGGCAGACTTTAAGCAGAGCATGATGATGTCATAGATGGGTTTGGACAATGTTGTCATCTGACAGGGCAATCATTTTGGCTGCGCGTATGCTGACTTCACGTTCAGACAAGCTTGACCATGAGGCGCACCATGCCGGTACTCGAACTAGATCCACCGTACATCATGCACCATGTTGGTACTGGATCCACCGTACACCATGCCGGTACTAGATCCACCTTACATTATGCACCATGCCGGTACTAGATCCACCTTACATTATGCACCATGCCGGTACTAGATCCACCTTACATTATGCACCATGCCGGTACTAGATCCACCGCACATCATGCACCATGCCAGTACTAGAGCCACCGCACATCATCCACCATGCCGGTACTGGATCCACCATACACGATGCTGGTACTAGATCCACCGCACATCATGCACCATGCTGGTACTAGATCCACCGTATACCATGCCGGTACTAGATCCACCGCACATCATGCACCATGCCTGTACTGGATCCACCGTATACAATGCCGGTACTAGATCCACCGCACATCATGCACCGTGCCGTTAGTGGATCCACCGTACACCATGCCAGTACTAGATCCACCGCACATCATGCGCCATGACGGTACTGGATCCACCGTAGACCATGCCGGTACTAGATCCACCGCACATCATGCACCGTGCCGTTAGTGGATCCACCGTACACCATGCCAGTACTAGATCCACCGCACATTATGCACCATGCCGGTACTGGATCCACAGAACAGCGTTGGTGTTATTTAAGCTAACTTGTAGAATTGATTGTGATGAGCAATATCACGGCAGCTCGCCCAACTATTCATTAGCAACAGCAAAGCTCCTTACCGTTGTCCTTCATGGGTTCTTCTCTGTCGATTCGATCCTTACATCAGCTTCAATTTAAACTAAGCCTTTTTTCTGACTCTAACGTATCCATCTACGTGGCCACTTGGACGCAACAACTACAACAAAACACCCAACGACATTTAAAAAAAAAACAGTTCAGGTTTAATTATTTCATTAGAATAATACGATGCCCTAGAAAAATACGATGCCCTAGAATGATGTTTGCACTGTGACAGCTGCTGAAAGAGTTTCGGCATACAATAAACCAATTTCTTATGAACTCTGCCAGTTTTAAAAAGAAAGTTACCAACAGGTTAGCGTACGTAAAAATTGTTATGCCTTTAACTTAGCTGCTCATCAGTGGCGTAACTAGGTTTAGTGTCAAGTGGGGCGGGCGCCTCTTCCTCGGGAAAAAAAAATTACAGTTTGCCGAAAATGCAGCCCCTCCAAACAAAGAGAAAATTACCCTCTTTTTTTTTTTAGCTGCTGCCCCTTTGCTGCCCCCTTCGGCTCCCCCCTTTTGATAAGCCACTGGGGCTCATAGATCTTTAGTAAAGTATTTGACAAACACATTATGATGTCACACAGGTTATTTAATCGTATTCACAGACAAGTCAACTTGAGGAGTGCTTGAATTTACTGCACGATATTTACCAAACCTTGGCCAACGAGATGTCAGCTTCATTACCGACCGGACAGCTGGTGACGCAAGTGCTGACATCCTTGCAGTTGGTTCTTGTCCAATAACTTGAGACTCCTGACATTTTTACTGTTGGACCTTGTCCAATAACTTGAGGCTGCTGATATATTTACAATTGGTCCTTGTCCAATAACTTGAGACTCCTGACATATTTAAAATTGGTCCTTGTCCAATAACTTGAGACTCCTGACATCCTTCCTGATGATCCTTATTGATCTGCAATTTTGTTTGTCAACTCTCCCAACCATCCCCCCCCCTTTCCTCCATTCACAGCCAGTGTGAGCAGATGCTCGCGTTTAGACGAAGGCATTACACAGTCTTCGCATACCACACATATACCACACTCTCGCACCTATGTGCGGGGACTCAGGTAAAGCACATGGCACACTCACATCACAGTCGCCAGGTGCTGTCGACCATCAGCTGCAAACTCAATTACCAAGCATAATACCTTATCAACAACAGGTGAATATTTGTTGAGATCTCCCGTGTGCTCAGTCTGTCGCCGTGTCAATGTTCGCAGTTATTAATTAGCCTACAACTACAACTGAATTTAATTTTCGTTATTCTATTTTTTGAACAATTTTTTTTTTTACTATCTAGTATGTTCACTTTTTGTTTTACTATCTAGTATGTTCACTTTTTTTTTTACTATCTAGTATGTTCACTTTTTTTTTACTATCAAGTATGTTCACTTTTTTTTTTTTTTTTTATTATGTTCACTTTTTAAAAAAAAATTAGCCTACCACTACAACTGAATTTAATTTTCGTTATTCTATTTTTTGAACAATTTTTTTTTTTACTTTCTAGTATGTTCACTTTTTGTTTTACTATCTAGTATGTTCACTTTTTTTTTTACTATCTAGTATGTTCACTTTTTTTTTACTATCAAGTATGTTCACTTTTTTTTTTACTATCTAGTATGTTCACTTTTTAAAAAAAAATATATGTATCTGCCTTACAATTTAGTAGGTGTACAAAAAAAGCAACTTAATTAAGCAAAACATGGCCGATTTTTTGGCTGTGAGTTTAATCTTCTTTGGTCGTTATCCTAAAAATTGGAAATACAATATTAAATGGGGACGATTAGAATCCATCCCTGTGGCACGACAGCCCAAGTAGGGCTTTGGCATGCCTCACTACTTCCTTCCACTGAGACCTAACGGATGCTTTTCTTTTCCATGCTTGAATTCCCAGCTGCTGTAGATATTTTTCCACACCATCCGCCCATTTAAGCCTTTAGGTCTGCCTTTGAGCCGTTATCCTCTGGGGTTTTGGTGATGTACCTTCTTCACACCTCTGTCATCTGGCGATCTTTCTATATACGTGTCCTGCGCAGCGCAGCCCACCTTTTTTTTTTCTTATTTCTGTTACTATCGTGGGCACCTGATAAATACTTTACTATTCAGGGTTGGTTCGTATTCTCCATCCATATTAATCCTTTGTTGGTCCATATAATTTCATGAGAACTATTCTCTCTCTCGTGTTTAATAGGTTTTCTGCCATTTATTGTTAGGGTCGATTAGAAGAAGCCTTAAAATGGTATTCTGTCCGGATCTTAAGGTTTTAATTATCAATAATTTCAGCAGCCTTTGTGTGAGAATTGGAGCTTTACCTTTGACGGGCTGACACTTGCGAGACTACTTATTTCTCTACCACCTCTCCGTAGCATGCTCGCACCGGCCATCTTGTTACTGGCGTTGTCCATTGTCAAGGCAACCAGTATTCCTCTGCGTAACGACGCCACTAACAGCACTCTTCACAATGTAGATCATGTGCAGTATGTTAATGAAACCCAGAGACAACACAACAAAACATGGCAAAGCTCGACCATGGCAGCGTTGTCAGAACATACAAAATCTGACCCAAACTCCAATCATCCCCCAGTCACAAACTCCAATCATCCCCCGATCCCAAACTCCAATCATCCCCCGATCCCAAACTCCAATCATCCCCTAATCACAAACTCCAATCGTCCCCCGATCACAAACTCCAACCATCCTTCAATCCCAAACTCCAATGATCCCCAAATCCCAAACTCCAATCATCCCCCGATCCCAAACTCCAATCATCCCCCGATCCCAAACTCCAATCATCCTCAAATCCCAAACTCCAATCATCCCCTAATCACAAACTCCAATCGTCCCCCGATCACAAACTCCAATCATCCTTCAATCCCAAACTCCAATGATCCCCAAATCCCAAACTCCAATCATCCCCCGATTCCAAACTCCAATTATCCTCCAATCCCAAACTCCAATCATCCTCAAATCCCAAACTCCAATCATCCCCCAATCCCAAACTCCAATCATCCCCCGATCCCAAACTCCAATCATCCTCCAATCTCAAACTCCAATCATCCCACCCAAACTCCAATCATCCCCCGATCCCAAACTCCAATCATCCCCCGATCCCAAACTCCAACCATCCCCCGATCCCAAACTCCAATCATCCCCCGATCCCAAACTCCAATCATCCCCCGATCCCAAACTCCAATCATCCCCCGATCCCAAAATACAATCATCCCCCGATCCCAAACTCCCATCATCCTCCAATCCCAAACTCGATTCGTCCTCCAATCCCAAACTTAACCAACCTCTGGGAAGAAGGCGTCATTCCATTTGTCATAGATGGAAACTTTACAGCAGACGGGAAGGCGCTTTTGTTGGACGCCATCATTCAGTGGCAAATGAAAACGTGCGTTGTCTTTGTTGACAAAGCGCCTCAACATAAAGACTACGTAGTTTTCACCAAGTTGCCCTGTGGCTGTTGTGCTGCAGTGGGCAACCAACGAACCGGGCCGCAACCCATCTCCATTGGAGATGGTTGTGAGCAAACGGGAATAGTTCTCCACGAACTGGGACATGTCATTGGACTATCGGATGTTACAGATGATATCCCCCAGGCCAGCCCAATACATCAGCTGATTAATGTGAGCAATTCCGTCAACGGAAGCGCTCCGGGAACTACAACAAAGACATTGGAGTCTCTATTTAATCTAACCATGGACGTAATTATAACCAATGATAAGATGAAAGCATCCGATACAGAAGAGGAACGAGATGAATCGATCTCAGAGAACGATAGCATCATGCGGTACGGAGAAAAACTATTTCAGAGCAAGCTCTATTCCAATCATCCAAACGAAGTCAAATACGTCGAGTCAGCTGATTTCTTCATTGAATTGAAAATGAAGATTTATGTATCAGACGTCAAAGCAACGAACGAATTCTACAGGTGTCCGAAATGCGGAAAGTCATTTCAGCACCCCAAAGGTAATGTCACACACCTTCCCTTGGCAAACGCATCGGCCTTCTGTCAGTGGCGCATTATCGCTGGATACGGGGAGACTGTCCTGTTTAAAATCACAGGAATGCACTTTAACGCCAGCTGCGATGACACTTATTTAGAAATTCGGGACGGGCCGAGCAAAAGCTCCGCCCTTCTGGAGAAGTTATGCGCCGGCAGTGCGCCCCTAAGCGTAACATCTACGGGGCCTCTGATGTTCATTGAGTACAGATCCAAGACGGGTCCGGGCGAAGGATTTGAAGGGAACTATATGTTTCTATGTGGCGGAGAAATTACAGTTGAAGATAAAGTTTATCTGGGGAGTCCGAATTACCCTTACGAGTATGTGCCAAATAAGAACTGTTCGTGGAAGTTGTCTGCCGGAAAGGGCTTCAGGATTGTGTTGAGACTCGAGCTCTTCAAACTCGAGGGGAGCGAAAACTGCAAATCTGATTACTTGGAAGTAAGAGATGGGGCGACCGCAGCGTCGAAGTTATTCGGCAGATACTGCAGTCAATCGATTCCAAGTGTTTTCATTTCAACGGGCGAAAACTTGCTGGTGACCTTCGTCAGTGACGGCTTTTACCAGACCGAAGGCTTTTTGGGGAATGTTGTCAGAGAAGAAATAAAGTGATCGAGATGTTCATCTTTTGCTGAGTGTTTCTGTTTAAAATTGAACATTGAAAAGTTACAATTGCACCCTGAAGCTCTGTCATTATCTCTACGGAATTCCCTGACAAAAGTTGTTTGAAATATTATTTCAAGAGTCTCACCTGTTTTAGCAACACAAGAAACAATTATCTTTAGTACGTTAAGTCAATCCCCCCCCCCCACCCAAAAAAAAAAAAAAAAAAAAAAAAAAAAAAAAAAAAAAAAAAAAAAAAAACACAAACAAATCAAACCCCCCCCCCCCCCCAAAAAAAAAACAAAGAAAAAAAAAACAATTAATAATAATATATAATAAATCGGCCTGTTACTTTTTACGAACTTCGTTGACTATCGATAACTCTCGTTAGAAGGATTAAAGTTTAAAACAACAACTCAAGTATCGTTTATTTTAATACTGGGTATTACTTTTAGACTCATTTCACACAAGACCTGCTCACATATGCAAGGCTTTCCTAATAGTGTTTATAATAAACAAATAATAAATGGGCTATCGTCCACACGAGATGACCTGTATAATGGAACGTTCCTGATATGATCTCCGTAGTGCTGTAATGACTTGAAAAGATTAATGAGATGAAATAATATAACGGCAAAAATAAGTGTGTGTGTGTGTGTAAGTGTGTGTGCGCTTAATTTTGTCGCATCCAAACTTTGTATCCTTCTGGGTCAAACCTCTTGTGCCGCCTTCCACCTACAACATGTAACATTGAGAATATGTGTGTTGGTGTGTGTAAGTGTGGTGTCTGGTGTGCGTAAGTGTGGTGTCTGGTGTGTGTAAGTGTGGTGTCTGGTGCGTGTAAGTGTGGTGTCTGGTGTGTGTAAGTGTGGTGTCTGGTGCGTGTACGTGTGGTGTCTGGTGTGTGTAAGTGTGGTGTCTGGTGCGTGTAAGTGTGGTGTCTGGTTCGTGTAAGTGTGGTGTCTGGTGTGTGTAAGTGTGGTGTCTGGTGTGTGCAAGTGTGGTGTCTGGTGCGTATAAGTGTGGTGTCTGGTGGGTGTAAGTGTTGGTGTGATGCGTGTGTGTATACCGGTATTTGTGTGTGTGTAAGTGCGTGTTTGTTTGGGTTTTTTTTGTGTGTTTTTGTAGGGACTCCTTTGGGCAACAATTTGACTTGGATGTAATAATCTCCAGGACATTTACGACTCAAAACCCGTCTTCTAAATTCTACGTCTCGTATCTGCCCACATAAAACAAGAGTCTCATGGTGAGGGACTGAGTCTCATGTCGAAGGACTGCGTCTCATGGCGAGGAACTGAGTCTCATGGCGAGGGACTGAGTCTCATGTCGAGGGACTGAGTCTCATGGCGAAGGACTGAGTATCATGGCGAGGAACTGAGTCTCATGGTGAGGGACTGAGTCTCATGTCATGGCGAGGGACTGAGTCTCATGGCGCGGGACTGAGTCTCATGACGAGGAACTGAGTCTCATGTCGAGGGACTGAGTCTCATGTCGAGGGACTGAGTCTCATGGCGAGGAACTGAGTCTCATGGCGAGGGACTGAGTCTCATGGCGAGGAACTGAGTCTCATGGCGAGGGACTGAGTCTCATGGTGAGGGACTGAGTCTCAAGGCGAGGGACTAGGGTCTTCTTGTGCGACCCTCTGCTACTCGTCATTGGCCTCTTCCATGAACTAAAGAAAAGTCAATGAAAAACTGGGAAAACTAGAAAATAAATGCAAATAAATTTCAAAACATTTTTATTCACATTAAATGGATCAGAGTCAAAGGATCCCATAATGTAATAAAACTCCATTCAACAATTAATTATTGTATAGCAGTAATGGTTTAGTCAATATGTGACAAGTACTGAACATTTATTTTTCTATCATTGACAAGTATGTACAAATTCAAAATCTAAAAACTCTCAAAGTAAACAGTGTCACTAATTAAGTCATTCGTCGTTAAATGAATAAAGTTACATGGCGTTTGACGGCTGAGCTAAGCTCTTGAGATGTACTTCAGACGTCTTGCGATCTAGATTAAAAATGTTTACATTTATACGAATATTTATCTACTAGATGTAGCCCGCCAAACATTGGCGACAGCAATGCGTGAACTTCCCATCTGCTAAAGTTACTTGACGAAACATGAACTCAAGTAACGCACATTTAAGAATCCCAATTTTCGCTACGCCCCTTCCCCCCCCCCAATGATACGTCAATTAACACTTTTATTTCACGCCCATGAACTATATTAAATATTCTGATGTCCCAACCACTTTTAAACAGAATAATTTTTACACCAGACTTAAATTGAGACGATTTCATTTTCCGAAAAGAAAATATTAAGCACAAAGTGTAGTCACGTTATTTAAAAAAAAATTCATTTAGCTTAGTTATCAGGAATTATATTTTGCGCGCTATTGAACTCATTATTGAACCATACTTTCCTTCAAACAAAAAGAATTCGTTGTAATATACTCTCAATACCAAATACGCTGAATGGGAAGCGGCCAGCCTGTTAGGAAGCAGCCGGAAATGGAAGCAGTCACACCAGAAGCGTAATATATATACAATAGATATATAAGAGATGTGCTGAGAATGAATGTGTACATTGTAATAAAATGCAAATGGGATGAAGTAAACATTTTGACATTTTTGGTTTCCCGAATGAACAAATCTTTCTCACTGTTCATAACGTCAACACATCAACAAGTGAAACAGAGAAAGTTCAAAATTTATTCTTGAACATAATATACGTTAGTGACAGTTTATATTTTGTAGTTAAAAACCGATTAAAATATGGGCATTACTGAATGGAGCCATCAATAACTCTGATTTTTTAAAATGTTGATTTTGCGAAAAATGTTCTCCACATAAGAGTGATTCAATGGAATAATATATTAAACATTAAATGCAGCAGATGGTCA
Organism: Lymnaea stagnalis; assembly: GCA_964033795.1. Lineage (NCBI taxonomy): Eukaryota > Metazoa > Mollusca > Gastropoda > Lymnaeidae > Lymnaea > Lymnaea stagnalis. The sequence continues at coordinate 1,906,662 of CAXITT010000039.1, forward strand.
TCTGAACAAAATCTAACTAATAATTATATACAGGAGATGGTCATCTGAACAAAATCTAACTAATAATTATATACAGGAGATGGTCATCTGAACAAAATCTGGCTAATAATTATATACAGGAGATGGTCATCTAAACAAAATCTGGCTAATAATTATATACAGCAGATGGTCATCTGAACAAAATTTGGCTAATAATTATATACAGCAGATGGTCATCTAAACAAAATTTGGCTAATAATTATATACAGCAGATGGTCATCTAAACAAAATCTGGCTAATAATTATATACAGGAGATGGTCATCTGAACAAAATCTGGCTAATAATTATATACAGGAGTTGGTCATCTGAACAAAATCTGGCTAATAATTATATACAGGAGATGGTCATCTGAACAAAATCTGGCAAATAATTATATACAGGAGATGGTCATCTGAACAAAATCTGGCTAATAATTATATACAGCAGATGGTCATCTAAACAAAATCTGGCTAATAATTATATACAGTAGTTGGTCATCTGAACAAAATCTGGCTAATAATTATATACAGGAGTTGGTCATCTGAACAAAATCTAGGTTTTCTCCTATGGGATCCCGGATATTTTAGAATAAAAAAAGACTACCCGGGAAATAGTTTCATCCCGGGAAATAGTTTCATCCCGGGAAATAGTTTCATCCCAGGAAATAGTTTCATCCCGGGAAATAGTTTCATCCCGGGTAATAGTTTCATCCCGGGAAATAGTTTCATCCCGGGAAATCCCGGGTCAATGACCACACGGTTAGAATACAATTTTCTTATTGCTTTAATTTCAGGAAGTCACGGATTGTCACTGATTGTCACAAATTGTCACAAATTGCTTCTATCAGTGCCATCAGCCAGGTCCTGTAAAATATAGTTAACTTCGCTGAATTACCAAGCTCAGTAGCTCTAGTACAAAGGTTCTCAAGTGTTTTTTTTTTTAAAATCGGTACCACATTCGTATAGAAGGAACTGACCATTGGAGAAAAAAAAATGCTTTTAAATGGGGTAAATTCTTGAAAAAAGAAAACCTGTTACAAGTGAATGTTGATCCCTAAACCGAGCGTGCTACATCAACAGCAGATGGGCGGCCATGACCTTCAGGTGGACCCCCACATTCTATTCGACGTTCTGTTTCCAAACAGGAGACGCTGATCACGAACTATCGATATTTACCAGAGACTGCAGGGTTTGTAACAATGGCACTAGAACTATACCGACACTTGTAACATTTCGATCCTCACCCACCAAGTTGTTACAATAGCCTCGCATAGCTTTAACGTGAATCTGAACACGGTGGTCTCGATGAGGTCGGCTAAGTTCATGCCAAAATCCACGTGCGTGTCCGAGTTCATGAACAACAATTCCGAATTAGTCGCAGTTTTTGCCGATAGATATCCCTTGCGGCCCGTTTCCCCTCCTCCTAACAAAAGGAGCAACACCCACAAGGTCAATCCGTGAAGTTGATGCAATGTTCCTCTACGGGTCCTCTGGTATTGAATGTGATACAACTGTAATTTTTACCAGAATTCTCCAGTGCTTCATGGTGAGTTGGAGGTGTCAGCCGAGAAGTTGCTTCTCTATAACGTAAGGAATAAGCACCATAATCCCAAAGTCTCTCTCCTGTCCCAGCGGTAGCGGCACGTTCGACTCTTGACCGTCGATCAGTTGGAAGACTTGGGATCCGTTTTTGTCTTAACTCTTGCATTTTTACCATTTCCCTTGGAAGCATCTATAATCTCTAACACAGACTTGGGTTCAGAATGTGTTGTTTTCGTCTCTTTGAGCGTGCGCAGTAGTGCCTTTAACCTTTTCAACTCTGACCTGATGTGCCTGGTGTCCTCCTGGAACATAACCATTCTATTCTTGCACTGAGCTTCATTTCTCAACGTACAATCTTTTTTCATCTGAGCTCTCGTCTTTTTTAACTTGACCCTCTGAAGCTTCAGCTTGGCTCTCACCCGCTTAATGATTTGTCCTTGACCCACAGCTTTTGGGATTTTCCGGGTTTCTTTCTTTGGCGGCAGGAGTTCGTTCCCGTTGTTAGTTCCCTTGAGTAAATAGAGCATGTTTCTTGCTATCCCTTGGTGTTCTCGGCCAGACGGAGCCACGTCGGCCCCGTAACCAGGGGCCATTTTGGGGTCCAGAAATAAGTCATTTGAGAGTGTTCTAGCTCCGTTGAGGTCTAGCGATGAGGCTGTGTTGGAAAGTGAAAGTAAAACCAGTGACAAAATGACACAGCTGATTTGACTTTCGATTGTAGTGATACGGTTGATTTGATTCCCTCCGGTGAGCAGGCAGTCATAGCGCAAGAGTGCTTTAAGCCAAAACAGCAAACAGAGGTAACTCATTATAAAACGTTTTTCGTGAGATAGGGAAAAGAGTTCCCTCCCCGGTGTTACTTGATGGCACAGAATCGATGAAGCCTCGACAAAGCCTAGGGCTTGATATAGCTGCTCAGAGCTATTACAAATGTGACGTCAGACCATCTGAAAAAAAATATTGTAGAGTTTATTTAATATAATTATAAATTGAATTTTGAAATCAGTTGTTTTTTTCAACACTTAATTTGATTTTAAAACAAATTCTCACTTTCTTCACGTGGACACTGGATCCTGCATTCAATAATGTAGTACACATCAATCAACCCATGGTCAGGGTCTACCACTTTACATCCCATTACACTGGAAAATAATCTCAACACAATTTTTTAACTCTGGAACAGAATCGCAATACATTTGTTAACACTCGAACAGAATCTAAACACAATTTGTTAACTCTGGAACAGAATCGAAATACATTTGTTAACACTGGAACAGAATCGCAATACATTTGTTAATACTCGAACATAATCTCAACACAATTTGTTAACACTGGAACAGATCTCAACACAATTTGTTAACACTGAACACAATTAGTTTACACTGGGCCATAATCTCAACACAATTTGTTAACACTGAGATAGAATCTCAACACAATATTTAACACTGGAACAGAATCTCAACACAATTTGTTAACACTGGGACAGAATCTCAACACAATTTGTTAACACTGGGACAGAATCTCGGTCTGGTTGCGGGGAAAGGGGTGGGGTTAAAGAGTGAGATGTCCGGCCACAATTTACTGAATCTTGTAGACTTAAATTTCATTCATGCCGGCCCGTAGCGTGTTTTATCTGTATCCGGGGGCAAGGGGAATATAGCGCTCCAAAATATGTGCGCCGCTCAGTTAATTACAATAGTGCAGTATTGCCCCCTTGCTCTTTACACTACTCATGTGCTTAACTTGTGTCGAGTTAAAATGATGTGTTAAAATTATCTTACTTATTTTTTTTTTTTTTACTTTTAAATTTGGACGCCACCGAAATGTGTGCACCTGGGACAGACACCCTTGAAATCTGTGCACCTGGGACAAACACCCTTGAAATCTGTGCATTTAGGGGAAATCGCCCTTAAAATGTGTGCGCTTTGGACAAACGCCCCCTGAAATGTGTGCGCCTAGAATAGCCGCCCCTCTATCACGCCCATCGCCACGGTCTTATATCCCTGAAAGGTTTGTACAAAATTAAATACACTTAATAATCAATAATGAAAATCTGTTGATATTACATTTCCTCATTTTAAGGGAAAATTTTTTCATTTGCATAAAGACGTATATGTTAATTACGTCAATTATCAATACTATCTGTGACGATACAGACTCGTAAGAATTGTTATGTAATCATACACACAAACACACACTCATATATATATATATATATATATATATATATATATATATATATATATATATATATATATATATATATTAACATGTTGGTCTACTTACCATCAATACAGAGTCAAACAGCTTACCAGTAGCTCATGATGATTTCAACTGAAATTTTTCAGAAAACCAGAGATTTTGGAAATGCTTCGACACTGTCCACCCAGGGTCATTGCAAGGCGCCATGAAGCAGCAGACAAGAGCTGATAGTGAGGAATTAGGTCACTATTGTAAAGACGTGCAGACCAGTTTGCCCAGCCGTTCAGGTATAGCTATAATTGACTTTACAATACCCCAATCTGTCTCGTAAATTAGGGGATATTCAAGATACTAAGGTAAGGCGAAGCAGTTAAAGACTGAGGAAAAAATTAGGAGGGGGGGGGGCACTGGTTTATTGTATACAAATTCTGCCTGAAGGAGACTTTTGAAATCTATTATTGATACCGACTTAGTTTAACAATGCATAGTTAAATACTGCTTACACTTACAATTACAATGCCACCAGACTTTTTCAACACATGGGTCAGTTTGCAACCTTTTCATTCTTCAGAGTTAAAAAGAAGAGCTTGATTTACTTCCGGAGTGTCTAGTTAGAGAGAACATACTATCGCGGTACCCTTGTCTTTTTGAAGGAATCGCTCTGATTGATTGACAGCAGTGACAAACTGTCTAACTTAACGACACATGACGGAGAGGCCGTGGCGTAGGAAGGGTGGTGCGAAAGGGGTGGTCGGCCCAGGGCGGCACTTTTTTCTTTAGTTGGAGGGGCGGCATTTTCAAACAACTGCAGATTGATTTATTTTTCGTTTAGGCGGGGCGACAAAGGTTCTGCAGGATTTCATTTTTTGGAGACAATGGCCGCCATTTCTGATGATTTTGGCAGAGTAGATGTTCCTAAATTATCTTCAATTTTAACTATTTTATTGTTCGTCCTCGAGTAGTATCATTGACTTGTGGTGTATTTTGTTTAAAGTGAGGGAGAGTGACTCTCTTCCTTGCCTATTTGATCCAATGTCAAGACTTGGTCAAGACGACTGAAAACAGATCAGGATGCAGTCGATGAACCGTCAGTATTGTGTCTTACTGTGTTCCTCATGCGTTCCACGTCCCAGGAGTTGTTGGAATTTTTAGTGTGTCAATGTGAAAGCGCCTAACGAGATGTTGCCTTTTCTTTGGTGAGTTGCTGTCCAAGGTTAACGGGTCCACTCCACCCGTGATGTGTGCCACTAATAAGTATGATGTTAATATCTATGGCGAATCCAATCCTTCTATATGCCATCCAGTGGCGTATCTTGAATTAATGCCACCTGGGGTGAACTCCAAACATTGCGCCCAACCCCAATATATTTTACAATGCTCGAAATAAATAAAGATGAAAGTGTTGACCGAGACTGTTGACCCTTGACCGAAACCGTTGACCCTTGACCGAGACCTTTGACCCTTGACCGAGACTGTTGACCCTTGACCGAGACTGTTGACCCTTGACCGAGACCATTGACCCTTGACAGAGACTATTGACCCTTTACCGAGACTGTTAACCCTTGACCGAGACTGTTAACCCTTGACCGAGACTGTTGACCATTGACCGAGACCGTTGACCCTTGACCGAGACCGTTGACCCTTGGACAAGACTGTTGACCCTTGACCGAGACTGTTGACCCTTGACCGAGACTGTTGACCCTTGACCGAGACCGTTGACCCTTGACCGAGACTGTTGACCCTTGACCGAGACTGTTGACCCTTTTTGTCCCTCCTAGTAGGCCAAAGACATTATTAATCTCTAACTATTGCTGTCACTGTTACTGTCATAATAGCTGTAAGTATTGCTGTCACTTTTGTTGCCATTATTTCTGCCATTATTGCTGTCATTAAATGATGTGAATATTGCTATCACCAATGCTGTCACCATTGTTGTCACTTTTGATGTCACAATAGTTGTTACTATTACTGTCAAAATGACTGTCACCATTCATGTCCCCCAGTGCTGTCGCTAAGGATGTCACTATTGCTGTCACCAGGGATGTCACTATTGCTGTCACAACTGCTGTCACTATTACTGTCACTATTGTTGTCCATGCTTGTCTAATGTTCTCAATAGCCATTTTAAGTAGCTTAAATAATCCATATGATAGAATTAATAGTCTGTACATCTTAATGGTGCAGCCAAAGTGTGTCCTCCAGCCATTCCATAGAATGTCTAGACAAAGCGTATAGTGGCTTATGTATTTCACACTTTGACGAGGCGATCTATAGAAAGGATGGACTACACACTCTGCCTGCAACATTAAAATATGTGAATAAATGTAATCATTTTTTAAAAAAATGTAATTTAAAATACAGAAATCAACACTGTACCAAAAATATAATTGAAGTGTGTTTCCACCTACTATAACTGCGACTAGGCCTACAATATAACAATGGTTATAGTAAGTTTATAGGTTATTATTGTTATTATTAAAGTGATCTTAGGGGCCATCCATAAATGACGTAACGCAACATTTTTCTGACTTTTTTATCCATTCCCTCCTACTTCACCACACTTATCACCACTTCCTTCCATCACATACCCCCCACCGTCACAAAACGCCACAAAAAGTTAGCCCCCCCCCCCCAAAAATAAAGCAAAAAACTTTGCCCCCTTCCCCCCCCCCCCATAAAAAGTCCCTGTGTCCACTTCTGTCCTTTACAAACCCTTAAGAAATGCCCCTCCCGTGGATATCAAATTACTGCACCTGTGTCAGACACATTTCACTAGAACACTACTCTTAACCAGGGGTAAAAGTACCGGAATCGGGAGGGTGACACCAACCTTAGCTACGCCACTGATTGTATTTGCTACCATTGCTCGTTGCTGCATCTGTATAAAAAAAAGAAAGAAAAAAAGTTGTTGTTTTTTGCATTTTGATCAGGACTAAATATTTTCCTGGTGAATTTTATTGGCGCATTACTTGTATCGGTCATTTTGTTCCCTTATTTATAAAAAGTTAAATAAAGAAATAAAACTACGGTAACTAAATTATTTAGTTATTTTTAATTTTATTACAATATAATTTATACAGTTGATGGGGGGGGTGTTTAAAGCGGTATGGGCCTGCAACGCCGCAGAAACGGTCTAAGAATCCCTGTCCTAGAGCCTTTATTAAGATACCCCCGTGAAACCTTTTTTCCCGTTCCATCCGAATTTCACGCGGTAGAGCTCTAATGCTATGATTCCCTTGTCCAGATGTAGCCATAAATTCTCACGACCGTCATTGTAGCTATCCAGTGGCGTAGCGTGGTGGGGCAGGGGGGGGGCGACAGATGTACCCGGGCGCCAGCTAGTTAGGGGCGCCAAAATATGCTTTGATATTATTTAATTTATGAATATAATGAGTTTGAGAGTTGAAAAAAAGAAAAAGGGGCGCTAAAAATGGATCTTGTCCCCGGGCGCGAATCTTGTCCCCGGGCGCCAAACACCCTCGCTACGCCACTGTAGCTATCTCTCGATTGTCCTGCTCCTTGGCGTCCTGTAACTTGATCAGAGGCCAGTCTGCGGACCGCGCATACCAGATACCTGTATTGATTCTCTCAGTGATAGGAGTTTAAAAATAAAATAATTATAATTGTTGCATAAAGGATAAGGTTTAAAATGTCTGCAATTAAGTGTCATTAAGTGCAATTCGTTAACACAATATTCCGCTTTTCATGTGACGTGAAACGGCTTGAGCCCCCCCCCCTTCCCCCTCGTCAAAAAAAAACTGACCCCCCTCCCCCCCACCAGGCGCGGGACGACATTTATGGATGGCCCCTTATATAGCGCAGGACCTTAGCATATGACTAGGCTCACTTAAATAGCGCAGTACCTTAGCATATGACTAGGCTCACTTATATAGCGCAGTACCTTAGCATATGACTAGGCTCACTTATATAGCGCAGTACCTTAGCATATGACTAGGCTCACTTATATAGCGCAGTACCTTAGCATATGACTAGGCTCACTTATATAGCGCAGTACCTTAGCATATGACTAGGCTCACTTATATAGCGCAGTACCTTAGCATATGACTAGGCTCACTTATACAGCGCAGTACCTTAGCATATGACTAGGCTCACTTATACAGCGCAGTACCTTAGCCTATGGCTAGGCTCACTTATATAGCGCAGTACCTTAGCCTATGGCTAGGCTCACTTATATAGCGCAGTACCTTAGCCTATGGCTAGGCTCACTTATATAGCGCAGTACCTTAGCCTATGGCTAGGCTCACTTATATAGCGCAGTACCTTAGCCTATGGCTAGGCTCACTTATATAGCGCAGTACCTTAGCCTATGGCTAGGCTCACTTATATAGCGCAGTACCTTAGCCTATGGCTAGGCTCACTTATATAGCGCAGTACCTTAGCCTATGGCTAGGCTCACTTATATAGCGCAGTACCTTAGCCTATGGCTAGGCTCACTTATATAGCGCAGTACCTTAGCCTATGGCTAGGCTCACTTATATAGCGCAGTACCTTAGCCTATGGCTAGGCTCACTTATATAGCGCAGTACCTTAGCCTATGGCTAGGCTCACTTATATAGCGCAGTACCTTAGCCTATGGCTAGGCTCACTTATATAGCGCAGTACCTTAGCCTATGGCTAGGCTCACTTATATAGCGCAGTACCTTAGCCTATGGCTAGGCTCACTTATATAGCGCAGTACCTTAGCCTATGGCTAGGCTCACTTATATAGCGCAGTACCTTAGCCTATGGCTAGGCTCACTTATATAGCGCAGTACCTTAGCCTATGGCTAGGCTCACATATATAGCGCAGTACCCCAGCCTAGGGCTAGGCTCACTTATATAGCGCAGTACCTTAACCTATGGCTAGGCTCACTTATATAGCGAAGTACCTTGGCCTATGGCTAGGCTCACTTATATAGCGCAGTACCTTAGCCTATGGCTAGGCTCACTTATATAGCGCAGTACCTTAACCTATGGCTAGGCTCACTTATATAGCGCAGTACCTTAGCCTAAGGCTAGGCTCACTTATATAGCGCAGTACCTTAGCCTAAGGCTATGCTCACTTATATAGCGCAGTACCTTAGCCTATGGCTAGGTTCACTTATATAGCGCAGTACCTTAGCCTATGACTAGGCTCACTTATATAGCGAAGTACCTTGGCCTATGGCTAGGCTCACTTATATAGCGCAGTACCCCAGCATAGGGTCAGGCTCACTTATATAGTGCAGTACCTTAACCTATAGCTAGGCTCACTTATATAGCGTAGTACCTTAGCCTATGGCTAAGCTCACTTATATAGCGTAGTACCTTAGCCTATGGCTAAGCTCACTTATATAGCGCTGTACCCCAGCCTAGGGCTAGACTCACTTATATAGCGCAGTACCTTAACCTATGGCTAGGCTCACTTATTTATCGCAGTACCTTAGCCTATGGCTAGGCTCACTTATATAGCGCAGTACCCCAGCCTAGGAAGAGGCTCACTTATATAGCGCAGTACCCCAGCCTAGGAAGAGGCTCACTTATATAGCGCAGTATCTTAGCCTATGGCAGTGGTTCTTAGCCTGGGTTCGTTCGAACCCCAGGGTTTCGGTGAGTCAGTCCCAGGGGTTCGGCGGTGGTCCAAAAAAAATCAGAAAAAAAAACATATATTATATTTTTCCTAATAAGAAGGGTTCACTTTAGAGCGCAGTACCTCAGCCTAGAGCTAGGCTTGCTTATATAGCGCAGTACCTTAGCCTAAGGCTATGCTCACTTATATAGCGCAGTACCTTAGCCTATGGCAGTGGTTCTTAGCCTGGGTTCGATCGAACCTCAGGGTTTCGGTGAGTCAGTCTCAGGGGTTCGGCGGTGGTCCAAAAAAAAATCAGAAAAAAAAACATATATCATATTTTTCCTAACAAGAAGGGTTCACTTTAGAGCGCAGTGCCCCAGCCTAGAGCGAGGCTCACTTATATAGCATAGTACTATTTAACTTTTCCTTTGCATTATTGACATTTTCTTTTTGAATTATTGGACATATAAGTCATCATGCAGCTGTGAACAGTGTTCGCATAGGTTTTGTCATATATTATAAGTTGACAGCAAGACGTCCAGCAGAAATGAATATCGGATTGCCGGCCGAAAGACAGGGTGATAATCTGGCCCTGAACCGAAACCACGCCGAAATGGCAACTTTCAAAATTCGGTCGGTGTGTGGTGTGGAGGTTAAACCATATCCAATAGATTGCACAGCTGGGTGTGACTGTTGAACCTCACGTCTTAATGTTAAGCTAGGAACAAGACTAAATATTTTACATTTGTTCAAGCTCAGAATTCTTCTAAGTTAAAACCAAACTTTAAATACGAACATTTTGGCTAGTAAATATAAATGAAAACCCCTTGCAAGGCTCCTTTATAATATGACACACCAATAAGATGGATATTAAAAAAAAAAAAAAAAAAAAAATAAAAAAAAAAAAAAAAAAAAAAAAAAAAAAAAAAAAAAATAAAAAAAAAAAAAAAAAAAAAA
>CAXITT010000039.1:1917322-2042881 GCA_964033795.1 Lymnaea stagnalis
CCTAGAGATCATTGGTGGGCCTCACCCCTAGAGATCATTGGTTGGCCTCAACCCTAGAGATCATTCGTGGGCCTCAACCCTAGAGATAATTTGTGGGCCTCGACCATGGAGATCATTGGTGGGCCTCAACCCTAGAGATCGTTGGTGGTCTTTAACTCTAGAGATCATTGGTGGGCCTCAACATAAAAGATCATTGGTGAGCCTCACCCCTAGAGATCATTTTATGGGCCTTCCCCACTAGAGATCATTGGTGGGCCTCAACCCTAGAGATCATTGGTGAGCCTCACCCGTGGAGATCATTGGTGGGCCTCAACCCTAGATATCATTGGTGGGCCTCACAACTAGAGATCATTGGTGGGCCTCACCCCTAGAGATCATTGGTTGGCCTCAACCCTAGAGATCATTCGTGGGCCTCAACCCTAGAGATAATTGGTGGGCCTCGATCCTGGAGATCATTGATGGGCCTCAACCCTGGAGATCATTGGTGGGCCTCAACCCTGGAAATCATTGGTGGGCCTCGGCCCAAGAGATCATTGGTGGGCCTCAACCCTGGAGATCATTGGTGGGCCTCGACCCAAGAGATCATTGGTGGGCCTCAACCCTGGAGATCATTGGTGGGCCTCGGCCCTAGAGATCATTGGTGGGCCTCAACCCTGGAGATCATTGGTGGGCCTCGGCCCTAGAGATCATTGGTGGGCCTCACCCCTAAAGATCATATTTGTGGCCTCAACCCTAGAGATCGTTGGTGGTCTTCAACTCTAGAGATCATTAGTGGGCCTCGACCTAAAAGATAAGTGGTGGGCATCACCCCTAGAGATCATTTTATTGGCCTTTCCCACTAGAGATCATGGGTGGGCCTCAATCCTAGATATCATTGGTGGGCCTCACCCCTAGAGATCATTGGTGGGCCTCACCCCTAGAGATCATTGATAGGCCTCAAACCTAGAGATCATTGGGGTGCCTCACCCTTGATATCATTGGTGGGCCTCAACCCTGGAGATCATTGGTGGGCCTCACCCCTGGAGATCATTGGTGGGCCTCAACCCTAGAGATCATTGGTGGTCTTCAACCCTAGAGATCATTGGTGGGCCTCAACCTAAAAGATTATTGGTGAGCCTCACTCCTAGAGATCATTTTATGGGCCATCCCCACTAGAGATCATTGATGGGCCTCATCCCCAGAGATCATTGGTGGCCTCCACCCTAGAGATCGTTGGTGGGCCTCACCACTAAAGATCATTTGTGGCCTCAACCCTAGAGATCGTTGGTGGTCTTCAACCCTAGAGATCATTAGTGGGCCTCAACTTAAAAGATAAGTTGTGGGCCTCACCCCTAGAGATCATTGGTGGGCCTCACCCCTAGAGATCATTGGTTGGCCTCAACCCTAGAGATCATTCGTGGGCCTCAACCCTAGAGATAATTTGTGGGCCTCGACCATGGAGATCATTGGTGGGCCTCAACCCTAGAGATCGTTGGTGGTCTTTAACTCTAGAGATCATTGGTGGGCCTCAACATAAAAGATCATTGGTGAGCCTCACCCCTAGAGATCATTTTATGGGCCTTCCCCACTAGAGATCATTGGTGGGCCTCAACCCTAGAGATCATTGGTGAGCCTCACCCGTGGAGATCATTGGTGGGCCTCAACCCTAGATATCATTGGTGGGCCTCACAACTAGAGATCATTGGTGGGCCTCACCCCTAGAGATCATTGGTTGGCCTCAACCCTAGAGATCATTCGTGGGCCTCAACCCTAGAGATAATTGGTGGGCCTCGATCCTGGAGATCATTGGTGGTCTTTAACTCTAGAGATCATTGGTGGGCCTCAACATAAAAGATCATTGGTGAGCCTCAACCATAGAGATCATTTTATGGGCTTTCCCCACTAGAGATCATTATTGGGCCTCACCCCTACAGATCATTGGTTGGCTTCAACCCTGGAGATCATTGGTGGGCCTCACCAATGGAGATCATTGATGGGCCTCAACCCTAGATATCATTGGTGGGCCTCACCCCTAGAGATCATTAGTGGGCCTCACCCCTAGAGATCATTGGTTGGCCTCAACCCTAGAGATCATTCGTTGGCCTCACCCCGGATATCATTGATGGGCCTCACCCCTGGAGATCATTGGTGGGCCTCACCCCGTGAGATCATTGGTGGGCCTCAACTCTAGAGATCATTTATTGGCCTCAACTGTAAAGATCATTGGCCTCACCCTTGAAGATCATTGGTGGGCCTCAACCCTAGAGATAATTGGTGGGCCTCATCCCTTGAGATCATTGGTGGGCCTCATCCCTAGAGATCATTTTATTGGCCTTCCCCACTAGAGATCATTGATGGGCCTCAACGCTAGAGATCATTGGTGAGCCTCACCCCTGGAGATCATTGGTGGCCTCAACCCTAGATATCATTGGTGGGCCTCACCCCTAGAGATCATTGGTGGGCCTCACCCCTAGAGATCATTGGTTGACCTCAACCCTAGAGATCACTCGTGGGCCTCACGACGGAGATCATTGGTGGGCCTCACCCCGTGAGATCATTGGTGGGCCTCGTCCCTAGAGATCATTTATTGGCCACAACTGTAAAGATCATTGGCCTCACCCTTGGAGATCATTGGTGGGCCTCAACCCTAGAGATAATTGGTGGGCCTCATCCCTTGAGATCATTGGTGGGCCTCAACGCTAGAGATCATTTGTGGGCCTCACCCCAGGAAGCATTGGTGGGCCTCAACTACTAAGATCATTGGTGGGCCTTAACCATAGAGATCATTTGTTGGCCCCAAACCTTGACATCATTGGTGGGCCTCAACCCTAGAGATCATTTTTGGGCCTTAACCATAGAGATCATTTGTGGGCCTCACCCCTAGAGATCATTGGTGACCCTCCACCCTAGAGATCATTGGTGGGCCCCAAACCTTTACATCATTCGTGGGCCTCAACCTTAGAGATCATTTGTGGGCCTCACCCCTGGAGATCATTGGTGGGCTCAACCCTAGAGATCATTGGTGGGCCTTAACCATAGAGATCATTGGTGGGCCTCAACCCTAGAGATCATTGGTGGGCCCCAAACCTAGAGATCATTTGTGGGCCTCAACCCAAAACATAATTGGTGCGAAAAGCCATGACACATGTCCCATGACATGACTAAGTACTGAGATCACTATAATAATAATTATATTAAAGTTTTTTTTTTTAAAAATCACGCTTCATCTCCAAAGACCCGGCTGGCAGTACAAAGTCAACCATATTAAAAAAGAAATGAAACAATCTGTATTTTACCACATTAAAACTCAATACGCATCGCTACAAAAACTACATACGAGCATACCCATGTCACCATGATGCATATAGAACTATGTACTGAAATTGTTATGTCCCTATATAGAACTTTGTACTGAGATTGTTATGTCACCATTTAGAACTATGTACTGAAATTGTTATGTCCCCATATAGAACTTTGTACTGAGATTGTTATGTCACCATATAGAACTATGTACTAAGGTTGTTATGTCATCATTTAGAACTATGTATTGAGATTGTTATGTGACCATAAAGAACTATGTACTAAGATTGTTATGTCACCATGTAGAACTATGTACTAAGATTGTTATGTGACCATAAAGAACTATGTACTAAGATTGTTATGTCACCATATAGAACTATGTACTAAGATTGTTATATCACCATATAGAACTATGTACTAAGATTGTTATGTCACCATAAAGAACTATGTACTAAGATAGTTATGTCACCATATAGAACTATGTACTAAGATTGTTATGTCACCATATAGAACTATGTACTAAGATTGTTTTGTCACCATATAGAACTATGTACTAAGATTGTTATGTCACCATATAGAACTATGTACTAAGATTGTTATGTGACCATAAAGAACTATGTACTAAGATTGTTTTGTCACCATATAGAACTATGTGCTGAGATTGTTATGTCACCATATAGAACTATGTACTAAGATTGTTATGTCACCATATAGAACTATGTACTAAGATTGTTATGTCACCATGTAGAATTATGTGCTGAGACTGCTTTATCAAAGAATTGTATTTCAACACTGTTTTTATACATATAAATGTCATAAGAATCGCATTGTTGCAGTTTATAGCCAACAAACAAAGTGTTTTCACTGGTATTTATTACAATCTATTAAAAAATGTGTAACAGATTGGAATATGTATTCTCATGGATGAAAGCCTGTATGACGCAGTACGTGGTGCAGTGTTTCTCAAACGTTCTTTTATATCAGGCCTGCACAACTCAAAATGTAATGCGGGCCGTAATACATCATGAAAAACCTGTGCAGGCCAAAAGAAAATAGGACTGGACTTGCGCGGGCCAAAAGAATATCGGTCAGGGGGGTAACTATTAAGAAAAAAATACGAATAAAGAATGTTTCGTTATCTCGTGGGCCACGAAGTGGGTGCTGGTGGACCACATTCGGCCCGCGGGCCGTATGTTGTGCAGGCCTGTTTTATATTATGCGATCTTGCTCGTTATTAAAATGTGTCGGGATCTTTCAACAAATGTGTATTTTCCTTCTATAAAAATTGAATTTCCTTTCGCTGCTTAAATTATAAACTAAATGTAACACAGTTAAAGTTTATCATATCAATATCTTTCATTGTAGGTCATCATTGTAGGTCATCATTGTAGGTCATCATTGTAGGTCATCATTGTAGGTCATCATTGTAGCTCATAACGGTAGGTTATCACTGTGGGTCATCATTATAGCTCATCCCCGTAGAACATCGTAGTAGGTCCTCATTGTAGGTCATCATTGTAGGTCGTTATTGTAGGTCATCATTGTATGACACCATTGTATGTCATCGTTGTGGGCCATCACTGTAGGTCATCATTGTAGGTCATCACTGTAGGCCATCAATGTACACGATGAAGAAACAGCAGGGTTATATCCAATATAAATTAACTTCAGTCTTGAGAAATAGTAACACAGTTTATGAACTGACCATTCAATGAACTGACCATTCAATGAACTGACCATTCAATGAACTGACCATTCAATGAAGTGACCATTAAATGAAATGACCATTCAAATGGAATTGTATAGATCTAGTCTTTACCAGGATCGCACGCTACTAGCAGAAATACAAGAAAGGACAGGATACTCTGGGCGGGACACTTAAAAAGAATGCCAAATGACAGAGGAGTCATGGCAAGAATGTAGGCTTAGACGGATGGATAGATGATGTGGAAAATGATCTACAGCAGCATGGGAATCCACGCAAGGGCAAGAAAAGCATCATTTAGATCTGAGTGAAAGGATGTGGTGAGGCAGGCAAAAGACGCACATGGGCTGTAGCGCCACACGGTAGAAGGGAACATTCAAACGACAATTTTAAGTAAATCTATATTCGAGCTCGTTGAATTTTTTTTAATCAGTGTTGTTTCATTGCCTTCCTCTCCCTTTTTTTCCCCCACACACACATACACACACACACACACACATTTTCTCCTAATCCGTCCCCCACTAGGCTACCCAAAATCTAACTTTTTATTTTGTACGTAGTAACTTAAAAAGTTAAATTCCATTAGAAGATATATTTAGACATAAAATCATGAATTTGATCGGTCTTTTTTTTTTTTTTAATAAAAAAGGAACATTAGTTTAAATAATTTAGATTTGCACGTACTTTTTATTCGAATATTCTAATTTGTAACGGCAAAAACTAAAATTATGTATGGGGGCATTGCATGAACTATTTGTTATTTAAATAAGTTTTTGTCCTGCTCGGTTTTGTCGTTGTCCCAGCAGACATCAATACACGTCATGACACTTTTGATCCACATAAAAAGCGTGGATTATACAGTTCATATCTTTATTTACGCTCTGCAGACGACCTCTCCATTGCCTGGTGGCGAAAACATCAACTGTTAACATTCTCTGCCGTGGCCATCATGTGGTCTGTAAACTTTCTGGGAGTTTTGGTAAATAAATCAAGTTTGTTTCTTTTGTTTTTTCATAATATATTTGTGACTTTTTTTTGTTAAATGTTCAGTTTTGTTTCGTGGCGTAGACTGTGATGACATTTAAAAGTTTCTCTTATTTACAGTTTGGGGGGGGGGGGGGTTGTGGGGGGTTTTTTTTTTTTTGGTGGGTTTTTTAAAATCATGATTTAAATGTCAACTCAGTCTTTGTTTCAAGTTAACGAAAATCGTTGTTTCATACTTTAAGTTGTTGCTGACTTCTAACATTACTGTGTAGCTATGCCTCAGTGTACCACAGTAGAGTTCAAATCGTGTCCGTATAGGTTTACACCTAAGCCTACCGCCTTGAACAAGAATGTACCACAATTTAAGAATCGCTGCCAAGTGTCATAAGAACCCCATAATTTAAACATATTTATGTTAAAGGTATAATTTTATAGTTATAGATAGTATAATATTCTTACAAAATAATTAAATGGCTAATTGTTGTCTTTGCACCGGGGAGAGTACACTACAGATTGTCTTTTTTGAAAACGTTCTCCCCTCTAGATGAATCATAAATATCTATAGTGCAAAAAGGGGTTGGGGGGGGGGACTGCGATCAGGTCAAGTCAAAGAAAATAAGTCGTTCAAGGTAGGGGAAAACCCTGAAAGGGGACAAAATGAAATATCGCAAGTGTCAGCAAAAACAAAATCCTTCTTCAGCAAACAAAACCAAAGCACAACAAAAATAAACTGAACAAAACCGAAGCACAACAAAGTAAACTGAACAAAACCAAAGCACAACAAAATAAACTGAACAAAACCAAAGCACAACAAAATAAACTGAACAAAACCAAAGCACAACAAAATAAACTGAGCAAAACCAAAGCACAACAAAATAAACTGAACAAAACCAAAGCACAACAAAATAAACTGAACAAAACCAAAGCACAACAAAATAAACTGAGCAAAACCAAAGCACAACAAAATAAACTGAACAAAACCAAAGCACAACAAAATAAACTGAGCAAAACCAAAGCACAACTAAATAAACTGAGCAAAACCAAAGCACAACAAAATAAACTGAACAAAACCAAAGCATAACAAAATAAACTGAACAAAACCAAAGCACAACAAAATAAACTGAACAAAACCAAAGCACAACAGAATAAACTGAACAAAACCAAAGCACAACAAAATAAACTGAACAAAACCAAAGCACAACAAAATAAACTGAACAAAACCAATTAATCTGATGCTGTGAAGATTTCGAGAAAAAAATTTATAATAACAACCCAGGCTCAGTATAAAAAAATATACAAATGAAGTTACCGGACGGTGGATTAAGATTAACTATAATCATTCGTTGTTGTTTTTTTTTTCCTCACGTGTTCAATCCTTATTTTGATTGGCAGCTCCTTGGGTTGACTAGTGTCCAGATATCGGACCAGAAAGCCTTGAGCAGGACCGGCCGCCTTTGGACTATGTTCAAGTCTAGACACGCCAGGCAGGTCACAGATGAACCTGTCACCGACTCCTTTCCAACCACCACCCCTGAGTCTGAGATCAAACCCTACGACGAGACGCCCGTCACCTACATCGATCCGCCCCAAACCTCTCCTTACCCACCCCCTGACCCCAACGACGCTTGCGGCGGCTGCCCTCCAGGGGACGTCTGCGTCGAGGTCTATCCCCCTTGCCAGCAATTTACCCCTCCCCCTCCCCCACCCGAGTGCTTTGAGGAGAACCCTGACCCCAGCATCGATTGTGATTGGCAACCGGGGGACTACAGTTACCACCATTGTGACCTCATTCCAATCTGCGTCGATTATCGTTATTACTCATGGTATGGATAAAAGGACATTCATTACAAATCACTGATCTAGTGTTTGTACGCTGACGAAGGCTTCCTGTCGTCACGTTCGTTTTTGTGTTGCGTTCCTTTTTTCGGGTTTTCCCCATACTTTGTTTTACTCATTTCCTTTGTTGGCTTTTTTTTTTAAAATTATAAATTTGTGTGGACGCTTGATGTCCTCTTGAAATTCTCCAATAAATTCATTCATGCAGTTTATTGGCCTACTTATTTTATAAAATGTTAATGAATTTTTATAATTTATTTAAATAGAAATTCCGGTATACGTGTATTTTAATTTTTGCATTAATATTTCGTCATTACAGCAATTTTTATTTTTTATTATTATTATTAATTTTTTTTTTTTGGGGTCCAAGTGTAAGTCGTTGGCGGGTCCGGAAATTTGTGGAAATAAAGAAACCATGTTAAACATTCCTGTTCTTATCATTGGCGAAAATGGTGTGTGTGAATGTGTAAGACGTGAACGTGAATTCTAATGAAATAAAGAGCGTTCCATAAAACTGTTGATTAGTAAAAAATGTTGTGACTTCAATCAAGAAAGTAAAATTGTTGGTCATTTTCAGAATTTTATGTTATTTGATTTATGAGCCGAGCCCAAAATTACTAGCGTGTGTGTGTGTTTGTCAGGGCTAGATTAACCATTAGGCTAACAAGGCACGTGCCTAGGGCACCAAGCATTTGGGGGGCACCCCAAGTCCTCAAGAAAATGTGTATATTGTCCCGGTAGCGTAGTTGCATGGCATAAGCAAATCACTAATGTAATATTGAATCGCACATTATTTAACCTTGGTCCCACAACGAAAAGATGGAAGATTCTGAAAAGATGCATTGTGAATGAAAAGCTGGTAAAGTCCCTTTCCGATACCAGATGGGAAGCACATGCTGTTGCAACTGAAGCCATTCTAAAGTCTCATTCTCAGATTATAGAAGCGTTAGAATGTTTACAAGAAGACCAGTCACAGAAAAAGGGGGGGGGGGCACCAGAGGAGAAGCAGCAAACATTGCAAAGAAGATCCAAGAATTAGAATTTGTTTTCATGCTTGTCTTTTGGGAAGAATTGTTGCAACATTTTCACAGGGTCAGTCAAGTTCTACAAAATGAGCACGTGAACTTGAAAACATGTGCTGATTTGTATTCTTCACTAGCAGATCACTTGCATGAATCTAGGAATGAATTTGAAAGATTTGAAGAAGCTGCAAAAGAAATAACACCAGGTGTGAATATTAAGTCAACTTTGACCCGTAATCGTAAACGAAAGACAGTGGTCATTGATGGTGATGCCCCTGAGGTATCTCAGAATGCCAGAGACAATTTTTGTATATCTGCTTTCTACACCATTGTTAACAAACTTGAGACAGAGATGAGTAGACGAGGACAGGTATATAATGATCTAGCAGTTTGATTTTCTTGTTTGGTCGATGTAACACAAACATCTCAGTGTTGTGAAGGACTAATAAATGCTTATCCTGAAGATCTGAACAATAATTTATATACTGAACTACGACAGTTCCACTCATATATTCGCCACAAGTTTCGTGCATCAAAATCTGAGAACAACACGTTCAGTCATGCAGAATTCTACAAAGTAATAGCTAGAGAAAACATCAAGTGTGCTTTTCCAAATGTAGAAATCGCCTTGCGCATATTTTTAACATTAATGGTTACGAAGTGTTCAACTGAGTGTTCTTTTTCTCAGTTGAAACGTACAAAAAATCCAAGTAGATTGACAATGAAATAAGAAAGGCTTGATTCTTTATCTTTGCTGATGATTGAGGCAGGCTTGTTGCGCAAAATTAACTTTGATGATGTACTCAAAAACTTTGCCAGACGTAAATCTAGAAAAAAGAACTTTAAAATGTGAATGTGTGCTCTCTCTGACTTTCTTATCTATCAAAAAAAAGTACAGTATTTTTGTCTACTATTATTACAAAATTAATTAACTATTAATTTTAATACAGAAATACCTTATTGTAGGTTTTATATGAGTGATAGTAGTACAAACATATGTGTGATAGTAGTACAAACATATGTGTTTACGTTTCACAACTGTTTTTCTTTGTTAGTTTTTTGCATAATTTTGAACATACCAGCAGTCAGTGGAGGATCGGGGGCCCGGGGCAGTAGGGGGCACCCATGTGGGTTTGTGCCTAGGGCACCAAGATGGCTTAATCCGGCCCTGGTGTTTGTGCGTGCGAGTGTGAGTGTACACATGTGTGCATGTGTCTGTGTGCGTGATAGTGTTTGTATGTGTGAAAGTAACGGATTACATATTTATGAAACATTAAAAAAAATTTCCCTCCAGCATGCCGGCCAAAGATTAAATTAAAAAGTTGGTCTTCGTCTGACAAAATCAAAGAGATGAGTTTATCGGCTTTCTGGCTTCTCCTAATGACTTTTTATCTGTAGTTCGGGAGAACTTTTGTTTACAAGTGCTGCAGCCATGATAGCCACCAACTTTTTGACGACCTGTTCCTGGGCAGTTACGAGTTAAGGAACCTACAATACATCATCACCTTCTAACACGCAGAATGATGGCTACGACTGGTTGAGATGATACCACTCAGGGCGAGACGGTACACAGGCCTACAGCGGTTTAAGGTTATGGCCTACAGCGGTTTAAGGTTATGGCCTACGGCGGTTTAAAGTTATGGCCTACAGCGGTTTAAGGTTATGGCCTACGGCGGTTTAAGGTTATGGCCTACAGCGGTTTAAGGTTATGGCCTACAGCGGTTTAAGGTTATGGCCTACAGCGGTTTAAGGTTATGGCCTACAGCGGTTTAAGGTTATGGCCTACAGCGGTTTAAGGTTATGGCCTACGGCGGTTTAAGGTTATGGCCTACAGCGGTTTAAGGTTATGGCCTACAGCGGTTTAAGGTTATGGCCTACAGCGGTTTAAGGTTATGGCCTACAGCGGTTTAAGGTTATGGCCTACAGCGGTTTAAGGTTATGGCCTACGGCGGTTTAAGGTTATGGCCTACAGCGGTTTAAAGTTATGGCCTACAGCGGTTTAAGGTTATGGCCTACGGCGGTTTAAGGTTATGGCCTACGGCGGTTTAAGGTTATGGCCTACAGCGGTTTAAGGTTATGGCCTACGGCGGTTTAAGGTTATGGCCTACAGCGGTTTAAGGTTATGGCCTACAGCGGTTTAAGGTTATGGCCTACGGCGGTTTAAGGTTATGGCCTACGGCGGTTTAAGGTTATGGCCTACAGCGGTTTAAAGTTATGGCCTACAGCGGTTTAAGGTTATGGCCTATGGCGGTTTAAGGTTATGGCCTACAGCGGTTTAAAGTTATGGCCTACAGCGGTTTAAGGTTATGGCCTACGGCGGTTTAAGGTTATGGCCTACGGCGGTTTAAGGTTATGCTAGCATTTGAGGAGTGGGTTTCAAGGGCAGGTTAGGGTACACCTCGGGGTGAGGGGGTGGACACCGTGTGCTTATGGTAGCCCTCGTGGTAAAGGGTGAACACCGTGT
Organism: Lymnaea stagnalis; assembly: GCA_964033795.1. Taxonomy (NCBI): domain Eukaryota; kingdom Metazoa; phylum Mollusca; class Gastropoda; family Lymnaeidae; genus Lymnaea; species Lymnaea stagnalis. The sequence goes on from CAXITT010000039.1 coordinate 1,928,613, forward strand.
GCTTATGGTAGCCCTCATGGTAAAGGGTGGACAACGTGTGCTTATGGTAGCCCTCGTGGTAAGGGGTGGACACCGTGTGCTTATGGTAGCCCTCGTGGTAAGGGGTGGACACAGTGTGCTTATGGTAGCCCTCGTGGTAAGGGGTTAGTACAGTCTGGTTGTTTTAGCAGTCAGGGTCAAGGGCGAACCACGACAATACTTAAAATAGCGACTCTTTCAACCTTGAGAAAAATATTTTTAAATATAATTAATAATTAAGATTCACGGCAATTTTAAAAAAAATAAATAAAGGAAGACAGAGATATTCTAAATATAGAAGTAGTCGAAGTCTGGCCCGCGGGTCAGATCTGGACATACAATAGTATTGTGTATGGGAGATTTGAGTTAAAGAAATAAGTGTATTGATCTCATCTCAAATTGTGCCAATTTTCATCTGTACATGAGCGCAAATCGCGCCTCGGAAATTTTTAATCACGAGAGTAAATTGCCTTTGACGGAATCCTCTACAACAGCGGTTCTCAACCTCTTTGGAGGTCGAACGACTGACGACTCTGACACAGGGGTCATCTAAAAGGAACTGTATAAAAGGGTCGCGGCATTAGGAATGTTTAGAACCACTGCTCTAACAGTGAATATATTGAGCAGGATTCGTTATAATATTTAACTTTAACTCCTCTAGTTGATCAATTTATCATTAACCGAAAATTGTATTCTTTTTTCTACGCGAATAAAACTCAGATGTTTTTGTTGCATACTCCATTTGTTACATAATCCATCCGTTTTATTAACATAATCCTCATCGACTGATACTTTCACTCTGTTAAATGATTTTTTTGTTTTTGTTGTTGTCTTTTTTTAAATAATTCAATAGAGATATTTGATGTGTGGATGTCAATAACACAGACAGATGTGAAGCTGCTGATTGGAAGAAACTCAAAGACGAAGTGCGGAATGGTGACTACACTGTGAACTATTTCTGGAGTATGTTATTAGACGACAGGCCTGTTCAAGGACACGGACAGGGTCACACGTGAAGCCACATTCTACTCTAAAACTTATTGGAATACTGAGAGCCCCCAACGTGAATGAGAGACGTGACGTCATACAATAATAACCCTCACAAACCAAGGAAATGATTAGTTTAAACGATATTGGCTTGGACATTGAGTTTGTTGTGTTGAATGTAAAAGGTGTGCGTCAACTCGCCACCAACGCTTCCATGTAGTCTCTGCCAGAAGTTTCAGTGGTATATCACAATCATATTTTATATTGATCGGCTTTCAAACACCCCCCCCCCCCCATATTCACCAGCTCCACAAAATCTATCTATCGGACAAGAAGAAGGCAGGAAGGGACACACCAACGCTTCCATGTAGTCTCTGCCAGAAGTTTCAGTGGTATATCACAATCATATTTTATATTGATCGGCTTTCAAACCCCCCCCCCCCCCCATATTCACCAGCTCCACAAAATCTATCTATCGGACAAGAAGAAGGCAGGAAGGGACAAGACTTTTTTCTGATGTTGAGCTGTGAACGGCTTAAATATTCTAATGTCGGAGTTGCCACGAGGAAATGCACAAATTTCTCTAATAGAAAAACCGACATCTCTAACGGTGTGGTGCTGCATTAATTAAAATCATTGATTATATGTGCGACTGTGTGGGCCATTTTGTGTGTGTGTTATTGTTGTGTTATTGTTGTGTTATTGTTTTTACCTAATTTTACGTGGATTTACAATTTATTTTGCGGAAAGGAGGGGTGGGGGTGTAAGAAGATAACTCTATGGCGTTTTAATCAAATCAGTTTTATAGCTTTCAGGAGTTAAGACGCAAACTAGTTACAAGCTTCAGAATGGCAGAAACTATGACTTTCTAAAATACGTTTTCGTAGACCAGCGGTTCTCAACCTGTGGGTCGAGACCCCCTTTAGGGGTTGCACGACCCTTTTCCAGGGGTCGCCTAAGACCATCTAAAACACATATCCTGACAGCTATGAAGTAGCAACGAAAATAATAGTGTGGCTGGGGGTCGCCACGACACGAGAAACTGTATTAAAGGGTCGTGGCACTAGCAAGTTTGAGAGCCACTGTCGTAGACTAAGTTGGTGCATGGAAAGTCATTTTTTGATTAGCCAGCCTTAGCTCCGATACTTTTCTATCCCATTATTTAAACTAAATATTTGGTGTACAGATATAAATGCTGCACCCCATTTTTAAACAAAGTACTTAATATACTGATGTAACAGATCACCAATTCCATTATTTAAACAAATTACTTAATATACTGATGTAACAGATCACCAATTCCATTATTTAAACAAATTACTTAATATACTGATGTAACAGATCACCAATTCCATTATTTAAACAAATTACTTAATATACTGATGTAACAGATCACCAATTCCATTATTTAAACAAAGTACTTAATATACTGATGTAACAGATCACCAATTCCATTATTTAAACAAATACTTAATATACTGATGTAACAGATCACCAATTCCATTATTTAAACAAAGTAGGCTACTTAATATACTGATGTAACAGATCACCAATTCCATTATTTAAACAAATTACTTAATATACTGATGTGACAGATCCTTTATCCCATTATGTAAACAAAGTACTCGGCGTACATATCAGGGGTCTCAAACTCACGGCCCGCAAGACGATATTTTGCGGCCCGCTACCTGCCATCAAAGTTTAGTATTAATGCGGTCCGCGAGTTGTCCACATTCTCATATATATAGTGTGACCCTCTGCGACGATTTCAATCGAATTTCACCGACTAGTCTAATTCTGATTTTTATTATGTTTATATAAAATCCTATAGGTTTTGACGTTGATTATAATGGTAAAAAAAACTTTTTAAAATTTTATTTGATAGCATTTTATGAACCAAACATGGCCAAAGTGAGGTTTTAAGAAAACACGCTTCGAACTGTGTAAATCGTAGCAATCTTACACAGTATCAAACAATCCTTATTAAAATTGCAGCTAGTGTGTACCATTGACGAGTGGCGGAAGTTCTGAGACTTTCAGCTTGGTCTCGTGTAACATAATTTGGGAGAGTTACCGAGTGGAGGGAAACTATATTATCAAACAGTGCAAACAAATATTTATGTCGCTCGACCCCAGTCATGTCTATCTCAAAACCTGCTGTGAAGAGAGAGGTTGGCGATGAGCGCAGACAATTTCAGGAGAAGTGGGAGACTGGACTGTTGCTTTGATGAGCACAGGGGCATTCCGACGTGCCTCATATGCACCGAGAAAACTGCGGTGCACAAGGAGTGCAACATCAGACGTCACTATCTAACCGGACATGCTGAGGAGTATGCAAAATATTAGGCAGATGAGAGAGAGGCCCAGGTTGAAAAACTTAAAACATCGACTAAGGCAGCATGATTTTTTTTTAAGAAAGCAAAGAAAGAAAGTGATTGAGCAGTTACGTGGTGAGTGAGATGATTGCTCAGGCAGGAAGATCATTCAAAGAAGGCGAGTTCATCAAAAATCGCACGTTACAAGCTGCAAGTTTAGTCTGTCCGGAAAATAAGGGTCGGTTTAGCAACATCAGCCTTTCAGCCAACACAGTGGCAGAGCGCATTTCTGAGCTGTCAGGTGACATTTATGATCAACTGTGCGAGAAAGGTAAAAATGTCCATGCTTACTCGTCACTCTTGATGAGAACTTAGATGTTGCTAACACTGCACAGCTCGCAATGGTGTTGATGCTAATTTTGAAGCGATAGAGGAGTTGCTCAAAGTGATTCCACTGTATGACCAGACCACTGCTCAGGAGATATTCCGCCAGCTGTGCGATGCCATTGTGAATGCCGGTTTACAGTGGACACATTTTGCAGAAAAACAATCGACGGAGCGCCATCAATGACATGGAAAAATAAATGGACTCGTGGCACGTGTTCAAAGAAAACTGAAAGAGGAGGGTGTGGAAGAGGCCATTGCACTGCACTGCATTATCCACCATCAGGCCCTTTGCAGCATATGCCTGAAGTTTGACAATGTGATGTCTGACCTTGTGAAATACATCAACCATATCAGATCCAGGTGCTTAAAGCACCGTCAGTTCCGTGCCTTTTTAGAGGAAATAGAGTCGCAGCATATGAGGGTGTTATCTACTTCACCGAGGTACGTTGGCTTAGTAGGGGAAGCGTCTTGAAAAGAATTTTTGAGTTGAGAGCAGAAATCAAAGCCTTCATTGAGAAGGATGGGGTGGTTTTTCCTGTACTAAATGATCCCAAATAGCTGATGGGCCTGGCATTACACAGGAGTTGAATGTACTCAACAAGAAGTTACAAGGCCAGGGGCAGTTTGTCAGTGTTGTCTATGACAATGTCAGTGCATTCTGCACAAAACGTGTGCTATGGAAAGCCCAGCTTTCTGAGAGAAACCTCCAACATGCCAAGTACTCATGGACTCGGGCACACCATTCAGTAGTAAAAATTTAGCAAATTTTTGCTGAACCCTTTTCCTTCAATAAGGAAAATCCCCCACTTTTTTTTTTTTTGCACTTCAAATGGAGGTAATTGAACTTCAGTGCAATTTATGTGAATAGAAAAACAGACAAGCTTGGACAATTTATGAGAGAATTGCCCTCCACCTTCCCAACAACATTCAGTAGTAAAAATTTAGCAAATTTTTGCTGAACCCTTTTCCTTCAATAAGGAAAATCCCCCACTTTTTTTTTTTTTGCACTTCAAATGGAGGTAATTGAACTTCAGTGCAATTCATGTGAATAGAAAAACAGACAAGCTTGGACAATTTATGAGAGAATTGCCCTCCACCTTCCCTGAGGTCTCCAGGTTGTTCCAGCGGATCATGTGCCTTTTTGGCAGTACCTATCTGTGTGAAAAGCTCTTTTTCCACTGTGAACTTTAGCAAGTCAAAGTTCAGGTCAAAACTTACTGATGAGCATCTTCAAGCTGCACGGAGGGTCTCAGTTGCTTCCTCTCTCCAGCCACATGTTGCTCAGCTGTGAAAGAAGAAGCGCTGCCAGGTCTCTGGCAACAAGTAGAAGAAGAAAGTAAGTGAAGCCTAGGTCTTAAGAACCCTTAATGTTTTATTTTTTATTAATAAAGTTTAAGAAGATTTTAACAGGTGTTCTTGGATTTGTAAGTACTTTTTGGTGTGGATTACTTAATGCGGGCCAGTTTCACTCAGACTCTACCTCCAGCGGCCCCCGGCTAATTTGAGTTTGAGACCCCTGTCTTAAACACTTAGCCTTAACCTAATAATATGCACATCACACACATTCATGTTATGGTACATGTAACAAACATCATGAACACAGCACAACACATTCAAGTTACATACATCATGAACACAGCACACATTTAGAGTTACCCGACTCATTTTAACAGCACAATTTATCTACCTCATAAAACCCATACAAACAAAATACACACACATGTATACCTTCAGTAAAAGGACATAACGGAATTATTCAATATTTTAATTTTAAACTTCATTTCATAAGAACAAACAAATATTTCTTCTTAGGATAAAACCAAAAAAGTAAATGAGCAAAGTTCTGCTTTAAAATTAAAAAATTCTTGGCCAAAAAAGAGAGTAATAATTGCAGTGGCTCATGCATTTTATATCAAATATGTTTGTCAAGAATGCAACAATTGAAAATTTTACTGTCACAATTGAACAATTTACTGTCACAATACCATTGAACAATTTACTGTCACAATACCATTGAACAATTTACTGTCACAATTGAAAAATTTACGGTCACAATTGAACAATTTACTGTCACAATACCATTGAACAATTTACTGTCACAATTGAACAATTTACTGTCACAATTGAACAATTTACTGTCACAATTGAACAATTTACTGTCACAATTGAACAATTTACTGTCACAAAGAGATTAAAATAAAAAAAAGCAGTCTTTATAAAATCTTTTTGGATGAAAGTACATAAAGTTATATTACAATTCAATAATAATTAAAAACCAAATGATGGTGAAAAATAGCTGAACTCTACAGGGCGTATGACATAAGTGACAAACACTTGTACATAATTAATCCTTTCTCTTCAACTTAAACACTTGAATTATGTAACCATGAAACATTTCAAAGCACTTCTATCAGCAAGTAGAAATAACAACTGGCAGAACAAAGTGTTCTTTACTTAACATGTACATTTAGATGCTAAACCAAAAACGAACTCTACATAAAATGCTTGTAAAATAGCGAGTTAAATGCATCAACAAAATAAAACTCTCAAGTTTTTTTAAAATCGAAGGCTGACACTTTTGATCAGATTTCCATCCTTTTCCACTTTTCCATCTTTATCATTGTCATTAACTGGAGAAATGTAGCTGTCACCTGTCCATCGATATTTAACATTTAAATTTACAATTTAAATTTGAAAGTCATCATCATGAAGATTTAAAATGTGTATGTAAAAAAAAAGGAACATGAGGTACATCATCATTGAAGTTCTTTTGAGATATTCACTATTTTAAAAAATTATATCTTCTCAATCGCCAAGCCATGGTTTTCTCAATCGCCAAGCCATGGTTTTGTCAATTGCTAAGCCATGGTTTTCTCAATCGCCAAGCAATGGTTTTCTCAATGGCCAAGCCATGGTTTTGTCAATTGCCAAGCCATGATTTTCTCAATCACCAAGCCATGGTTTTCTCAATCACCAAGCCATGGTTTTCTCTACCTAGATAACTTTTGCTCCCAACAACCCTTTAACCTTCTTGAGCTCTTGGTTTTTCTCCTCAGCGATTCTCCGAAATATATTGGATTCAACTACATATCTGATGTTACCAGTGGCCTCACAAAGCTCTGCCTTTTCTATGGCGCAATGTTGAAGAATTTCAATTTCTTGTGCCAAGCGTCTTATTGGTTTATCAATCTCACACCCGTAGCTGGATATTTCTTTTGTATCCGTTTCATTAAAACATTCCACAGACTCTGGCTCTTTTTTCAACAGCATAACTTCTTCATCTGTTTTTTGAACATTACTAAAATGAGCATTGTGCATTTCCTCAGAATCCATGTCTAGCGATGAGGCTGACCACGCCAACTCTACATTAGCATTATCAACAGGAGCCTGTATCTCATGAGCAGCTTCACATGAATCACTTCTTATGTCAGCTCGTTCAGAATTGGTTCTAAGAATATATGGACAGTAAAAGAAATTAAATATTACATGAAAATTGTATAAAGTGAAATGATTTTATTTTAAATAATTAATTATTACACATGATGTTTATACTTTTAATCTGTAACAGGGATCTCTCTCTTATGAACAAATTAGTACAAAATTAAGCATCAACAAGTTAATCAGAATACTGAAATGTTATGGAGAGATGGAATCCTACAAGAAAATACAATAAAATGCTGTAAAGATTTAAATAAAAGGGACAATATTAAACAAGTGAAATAGCCAAAGAAAACAAAATAAATATTTGACATGAACTTAACCTACATGTAGTCTTACCCAGGGGAGTGAATAATGTTATTTTTTGATACTAGTTTTTCAAAGGCCTTGTGTGTCATTCCCTTGGAATGTGAAATCAAGGCCCATTTTTCCCTTTTTTTAGTAAATAGCTGTTTATTACATAATATACATTGAACTTTTGATGAATCTGAACCTGGGCGTGCCCATGACCACTTGGGTTCCTCCAACCATTCACAGTTGTTTTTCTTATCTTTGGCCATTCTGTTGAAAAGTTAAAAAGAGGGGAAAAAAAAGAGAAAATTATCCTTAATAACAGTAACAGTTCATATTTACACAATATGCAAAAACAAAATCTTATTGGTTAAAATCTATAAATGGAAGTGAGATAGAAAAATATAGTTTATTTAATATGATCCCATTAAAAAATTACACTTAGAGAAAGAAACATTTCTGATCTTCTGTGCCCAACTTTTCCTTTAAATTATGAGAAGAAAGATTAGCTTGAGAATTAATTTCATTAGAACAGGTTCTAATAATCTAGTAAGAATAAGTTATTTGTAGGAAGTGAGTTGACATTTAAACAATCAAAACTTAGCCAAACCAAAACAATAAAATATAAAAGCAGGAAGTGAGTTTTAAAAAGATAAAATTATTTCATCACTCAATGAAGTTGTTACCTGCTAGGATTTTCAATATAAAAGGTGTGTTATGGTATTTTACCAACTATTCAGCAAAGGGACCATAGTGGAAAAGCCAGAGCATGGTATTGCAAAATGCAATAAATCTAATAAGTCTAATGGTGTCATGTGGGTTAGGCACAGTCCTGTCCATAGCATAATGAGCAACTCTTAGTTGAGTAGGCCTACAGTAAATCAGACCTGCTTAACCCCAAACTCTTAAAATCGTACAATATGATCACAAAATCGTTCAATACATTATCTTAATAGAAAAAATTAACATACAGTATATATAATGTATACACCTCAAAATCATATATTGTACGCCAAAAAGGTAAGATTAAACAGGTCTGGTAAATCATCCATCCATCCCTGTGGCGCTACAGCTCATATAGGGCTTTGGCCTGCCTCACTACTTCCTTCCACTCAGACCTAAATAATGCTTTTCTTTTCCATGCCTGGATTCCCAGCTGCTGTAGATCTTTTTCCACATCATCCATCCATCTAAGCCTAGGTCTGCCTTTGAGCCGTTTTCCTCTGGGGTTTTGGTCATGCACCCTCCTCACTCATCTGTCATTTCCTCTAAGTGCCCCCTTTTTTTTTTATTTCTGCTACTAGTACTAGTGTGCGATCCTGATATATACTGTACAATTCCTGGTTGGTTCACATTCTTCATCCATATTTATCCTTTGTTGGTCCATATATTTTCCGGAGAACTTTTCTCTCCCATGTGTTTAATAGGTTTTCTGAGAATTTTCTGACTACTGAAGAATGCCCAGTTTCCGGCTGATATTCTCTCTTTTAATTCTGTTAGTAATTAATTCTTTTCTTTCACTTAATAAAGATCCTTGGTATTTGAATTGATTTACTTTTTCAAAAGTCTGGTTAGTAATTTTAATGGTTTCATCCGTCTTATCTTATCAGAGTCATGCATTTTGTTTTTTGGTTGTTAGCTTCCACTTCCAGGCCTGCTTGTAGTGATGCATCTTCTAATTCAATAAAGGCTTTTGATATGTCTTTACTATGTTTCCCTAACTGTGCTAAGTCATGAGCATATGCAAGATACTGAAGTTGTTGAGTGTGCCCATTAATTGTGGGTCTTGGGTTTCTCTCAGAAAGTATCCTGTTATTGTTCCTTGGGTGCCAATATGTATGCTTCTTATAACACCCTCTAATGTTAGATAAAATAGTATACAAGACAGTGAGTCTCCTTGTCTTAGGCCTCGTCTAATGTAAAATTACTTTAAATATTTTCCCTGAAACTTTTGCTTTTTAAGTTATTTAATGTTATATGTATCAGTCTTGTCAGTTTGTTGGGTATTCCAAACTCCTGCAGTCCCATATAAATCTTTTCTTTTGATGCTATCATAGGCCATTTTATAGTGCACAAAGAGTTGATGCACTGGGATATTATATTTGTAACATTTCTCTAATAGACATCTGCTGATGATGAAAATCTGATCAGTCATTGATCTGTTTTGTCTGAATCCACATTGGTAGTCACCTAGTATTTCTTCAGAGTATGGTTGCAATCTTTTGGCAATTAGTTTTGTCAGTATTTTGAATGTAACATTTAATATGGAAATTCCTCTGTAGTTTGTACACTGAAGTTTGGAGCCTTTCTTGTGTATTGGGGCCATTAATGCTGTTTCCCATTCTGTTGGAATTTTCTCTACTAGCCAAATTTTAGTCAAAAGTTTATGTGTGTAGTTTTTTCCCTCCATATTTAATGAGTTCTGCTGTGATGAGGTCTTCTCCAGGGGCTTTGTGGTTTTTCATAGAATTGATTACTTCTGTAGTTTATTCTAGAAATTAGATTATTAAAGGGTCTGGTCCCCCAAGTGGGGGTTTATAATCTCCATCTTGTCTATTGTCTGCATTTAGTATGTTCTCAAAATATTCAGCCCCCTTCTCCAGTACTTTACTATTTTCCATAATTAATGCTCCGTTCTGGCTCTCACACATTTCCTGTATGGCTTGGTATCCATTCTTTTCATCTTTTATTTTCATGTACATTACTCTGTTTCCCTCTCTTGATAAGTCTTTTATTTCTTCTAGTTTAGCTTTTTTCCATTCCCTCCTTTTTTCCTATACAAATTTGTGTGGCTTTCCTTCTGGCTTCCTTGTATGTTTGTGTTGTCTTTCTGGTTTCCCTTTGTATCATGGTCATTCATGCTTTGTTCCTTTCTTTGACAGTCTCTCTGCATTCATTATCAAACCAGCCCACTCTATTGTGAGTTTGCTGGAATCCTACTACTTTTTCTGCTGATCTTTTGATAGCATTTTGTATCCTGTCCCATTGTTCATTTATCTTGTTTTCCCAGTCTATTTCCTCCTGTGATGCTTCTAGTTGTGCTTCTACTTCATTTTGGTAAGCTCTTGCAGTAAGTGAGTCTTTGGTAAGTTTTTTCTCTTTGATTTCGGCCATTGTGAATTATGGTTATTCTCTGCTTATATTTAACCCTTACAAGTAGATGGTCGGTGTCTGCATTTGCTCCTCTATAGCTTATTAAATCTAGTATATATGATCCATGCCTACAATCGATTAGAACATTTGGTTGTGGGTGTTTCCATCTGGTGAGTTCCAAATAACTTTAAGTATATTTTTGAGTGGAAACTTGGTGCTGCTAAATGACATCCATTTTCCTGAAGCAAAGCCTATGAGTCGGATCCCATTCTCATTGGATTCTTCATGCAGTCCTTGCCAATAGTTGGCATGAATAACTTTTCTTTTCCTATTTTAGCATTTAAGTCTCTGATCAGCATTTTAATATCATGTTGTGGTGCCTCTTTGTAGATCTTTTCCAGTGTCTAATAAAAGTTTTTTTTCTTCTGACCTTCCGTATCTTCGGTGGGAGCATGAGCATTTATAAATGTTATATCGAGCATTTTTACTTACACATGCAAAGAGCACAATCTTTCATTTTCTAGTTTGAAGCCTCTGACTGGATTGACTGCTTCTTTTTTCAAGACTATAAAATATGGTGTTGTCTTTTGTTTTGAGGATGTCTGAATTTCTCCATCGAATATTTTGCAATGCAGCAATATATATTTTATATTTAATCAGTTGATTTACAAGGTTGTCTAAGGCTCCTACTCTAAACAGGCTTAGTACATTCCAAGTTGCAATCCAAAAATTAAGTTCATATCCAGACATAGGTTGTTTTCCATTGGTATCAGTTCGGATTTTATTCTGTTGATTGGCTTTGGCAACGTTAATTTTCAACATGGCCGGGTTGTTAGCCCTGCATACAACTGTCTGGGGGGCAGCTCCTTATAGCGCTCTATGTAGCTGCCTTAATCTTTGGGTGAGGTTCTCTATCCTTTGTGGATCCCTCCACTTCCTGCAAGGCTGTAGCTTCCGATTTTGGTCCGTCCAGGTATCTTATTTTCCCGGCACCCTCCATATCTGGTGGGCTTTCCCCTATCCACCATCTGGGGGGGGGCCCTGGATGGAGGATCAGGGTCTCCTCATAAGTACTGTAAATCAAGTGAGTTAAATTATTTAGTGCTGCTGCTATTAACTTGAAACAAAAAGTAACTTTCGTGATTAATAATTTAATTATTTTGAGCTATTATAATCATGGTATAGATCAGTGGTTCTAGACCATCTTAATGCTGCGACCCTTAAATACAGTTCCTCATGTTGTGGTGACCCCCAAAAATCAAATCATTTTCGTTGTTACTTCATAACAATGTTTTTTCCAATTGTCTTAGGCGACCCCTGTGTAAGGGTCATTCGACCCCCACCCACAGGTTGATGAGAACTGCTGATATAGATAAACAGATGATGCCTGAAATATCTAACATCCCCACTAAATTGCTTAAGTCATTGGATTATTTTTACTATCCTTTATTGATGTTGCTAGATCACTGACAGAGTTATGAAGCTTAGTGATTAGTGTATTACAATTACAGCAAATTCCAGGCCAATAAAATAATTTTATAGTTGGTAACTGATTAATTAAAAAGTAACGAATGGTAAATTGTATGGGCATAGTTCCTAGATAATTATAATGCAATGGATCTCTTGGAATCCAGAACATTCATTAAATGAAAATATCACTTAGACCTTCAACTTCAAATTCAATGGTTGTCTCTTTTACTTTCATTAGGCCACCTAGGCTTAATTATTAATAATCAATACCATAAAAATATATAAATATTGGCATTGAAATGATTATTGCTGATGAAAATCACTTATTAATTGAAATTAAGTTAAATTTAAATTCATTTTTTTCTTGGTTAACCATGTTTTTATTTAAATTTAAGTATTTGCTTCTCAATACTGATTTGGTCAGTGATTCAGTCCCCCGACAGGCCTACTAATAACAACTAGTAATACTAAGACACTGAAAAGTGTAAATGTAAATGAATCATGAATGTAAACAGTAACAGTGTCACAGAGTAGCTGTTTCTCTGAAGGATTCTCTTACTAAAACTAGCCCCTTAAGCTAATTTCTGGGTCATTTATTATTGAGTGCACTTAATTGTAAAAGCTTCTCTTTTGCCATTTGTAATGACTAGGTAAAATAGATAATTTAATTTAAGATTTTCAAATAGTAAATCGTGACATAACTGCTGTTTTTCAAATTTAGTGAAACAAAGTCGCATAATGACAAATATTATGATTGGACATTAAACAACTTTTAGCCAATCATTGATAATTTGACAAATTATTCAAAGGTGTAAAGTTTTTGTTGTTATATAATACAGATGAAATTAATTATTAATTATTTTTTTTTAACTAAACAAATTCCCGACGTGAGTTAATTTAAGACAAATGAATTATTTCTCCAGTCAGTATCAACAAGTTAATAATATTAAAATATTAGGGAGAGATGGAATCGTACAAGAAAATACAATCAAATGCTGTAATGATATAAATAAAAGAGACAATATTAAACAAGTGAAAAAGCCAAAGAAAACAAAATAAATGTTTGACAAAAACTTGACCAGCAAGTACAGTCTTACCCAGAGGAGTGAATAATGTAATTTTTTGATGCTAGTCTTTCATAAGCCTTGTGTCTCTTCCCCGAGGAATGTGAAACCAAGGCCCATTTTCCCACTTTATTAACAGATATCTGTGTATCACATAAAATACATTTAACTTTTGATGAATCTGAACCTGGACATGCCCATGACCACTTGGGTTCCTCCAACAATACCTGATTGCTCTTTATTTTTTTGGCCATTCTGTTGAAAAGTTAAAAAGAAAAAAATTATCATTAAAATTTAATTAAAAATAGTTCATATTTACAGAATATTATACAAACAAAAGCTTATATTGTTTCAAATCTATAAACTATAAATGGAATTGGAAAAGAAACATATAGTTAAGAAAGGCATCTCATTAAAAAATTATACACTTTGATAAAGAAACATTTCTGATCTTCTGTGCCCAACTTCCCATTTAAATGATGAGACGAAAGATTAGCTTGAGAAATGATTTTATTCGAAAAGTTTTTATAATCTTAGTAAGCATAAGTTATTTGCAGGAAGTGAGTTGACATTTAAACAATCAAAAGTTAACCAAACCATAACAATATTGATAATAATAATAAAATTTGAAAGCTGGAAGTGAATTTTAAAAAGATAAAATTATGACATCCCTCAAACTGTAGGCTCACTCATCTCAGAGTTGCTCATGATGCTATGGCTATGGGCAGAGCTATGCTTAACCAACATGACACCAAGAGACTTATTAGATTCATTGCATTTTTGCAATAGGCCTACCATGCTCTGGCTTTTCCACTATAGTCCCTTTGCTGAATAATTAGGAGGACAGCATAAACCCACTTTTTAAATGAAAGTGTCTATTGGGAGTTTACTACCTACAGCTTCTAGTTAGGGCAGGAAGCTACTTGCAGTAAACAACCAATAGCTTCTAGAGAGCTACTGGTAGTGCAGCCAATCAAATCTAACCAAAATCTGAGCTTTCATTTATCCTTTCATTTATTACTAGTGTGTACTAGCGACAACACCTCGGCACTAATTATAAAATCTACAGTACTGTTTTAGAGTTTTAACACTATCTGCCTTAGCCTTCCCTATGAGGCTATATATTTTATAATATAGACCCAATATAGATCTTAGATAGATGTATGATAGTTGATACTGGGGGAAAGGGATCATAGTCTGAAAAAATGTTAGCCAGCTTCTTCTTTGCCAAGGCCAAAGTAAGATGTGCAGTAAAAATAAAATCCTACTGTAAAACATTTTGTATGTGCTAATTATTATGATAAAAATTATAAATAAAAATACAGGCCTAAATAATTATCATAAGAAGTTTTGCTGCATACAAAGTGTGCATATTAAAAACAATATCTTGCTACTTTGGTTAAATGTGATATGTGTATAATAACGTGATTAGGCTTAACAGGGTCAAATAAGCTTAGACTTAGGCCAATCATTTTTTAGCAACATGGTCACTTGAACCAATCCAAACAACCCCCCCCCCCAACCCCCATATTTTTATTTTCTTTTGTTGGAAGACATGTCTACTGAGTATTAATTACATAAGATTAGGCTTAACAGGGTCAAATAAGCTTAGACTTAGGCCAATCATTTTTTAGCAACATGGTCACTTGAACCAATCCAAACAACCCCCCCCCCAACCCCCATATTTTTATTTTCTTTTGTTGGAAGACATGTCTACTGAGTATTAATTACATAAATCAGCCCTCATTAACTTATAAAGGCATAAATATTTTCATGTACAATTAAACAATTTCATTGGTTAGGCCTATATTGTGCAACTATAACATAAATTAATCAATTTAATGTCTAGGAATCACTATTTACTATCTATTTTTTAATGCTATGCAGACTGCTGCAGAGTATGCAGAATCAATATTTTAAACTGCATATAATTTTGAATAAAACAAAAGCATCAAGCAGTGATACATAAATAAAATAAAATATATACAAAGAAAGAAAAATAAGTGTATTATGTCTTGAAAATCCGATTGGGGTGAATTTATGAGATTAGACACAAACAAAAAATTTTGTTGGCACATGTTTTGTTTTGGCAACATACATACTTTAGAGTGATTTCAATGTTGTAATCAAAAATAAATTGTGACTACCAATAATTATTGCACTACATCAATCTATCAGTCTATCACCAATTGGAAGTTTTTTTTATAGTAAACTACCACTACCCGCTTAGAATTAGAAGCTACTGGTAGTGGAGTATGAATATCTCTGTAGTTTACTACAATTAGCTCCCTAGACCTAAAAGCTATTGGTAGTTTACTAGCCACAGCCCTTTAAAATGAAAATCCTAGCAGGATTCAGTAAGTCAAGTGAGTTAAATTATTTAGTGCTGTGGCTCTTAACTTATAAC
This sequence comes from Lymnaea stagnalis, assembly GCA_964033795.1. Lineage (NCBI taxonomy): Eukaryota > Metazoa > Mollusca > Gastropoda > Lymnaeidae > Lymnaea > Lymnaea stagnalis. The sequence continues at coordinate 1,944,083 of CAXITT010000039.1, forward strand.
AAGAGTAACAATGATTAATAATTTAATTATTTTTATATATTTTAATCTTTATGTCTTTATGTAGATGAACAGATGATGTATAAATTATGCAACACTATTATACATTTACATAGACTGTCATAGATTCTATCATAGTCATAGATTTCATAGATAAATCTCTTGAAATCCTTAACAGTAACACATAAATTAAATGAAAATATCAATCAAGCCTTTATAGGTAATATTAAATGGACCTTCTTCAATTTCAATGCAATGGTAGTCTCATTTTATTTTACTTATTTAATAATTGGACCACCTAGGGCCTACATCTAGATTTAATGATTAATAATTAATAATCAATTCTCAACTCAATTTCAATTATTGAAATTAATGAGATTAATTGTGATAAAATTTACTAATTAATTTCTAATTACTTGAAATTCAAGAATTAGGTAAGAAATTTTCTGAAATTATGGATACCAATTTATTATTAATAGTTTATGATTATGTTTAAAAATATATGCCTAGGCCTAAGTCTAAGTATTTTCTCGATACTGATGTTTTCACTCAATCACTGAGTCAGTAGCAGTAGTCTGTAGTGTAGTCCGACTACTAAACTACTTAGACTTGGGACTACTAATAATAGTAGTAGTAATGTACTAAGACTTAAGACACTGACGTAAATAGTTAATAAATGTAAGAACAATAACACAGATTTATATGATGAGTGAACATTTTCAATTAATTAAAATTAAAGCACAATAGTTCGAGATTCTTTACTTAAACTAAACACTTTGACTTTAGACTTTAATCACTTTAAGCTGACGCCTTAACTTTAACTTAATTTAAGCTTAAACTTAAGTTAAGCCCATTTATTTTAATTACTCATTATTTCAATTTTAAAATGCAGCCAAATCTTCCTATCTCTTATACCAATTATCAGTTGTAATTACTTTGTTAATAATATATAATTTAATTTAAGATTTTCAAATAGCAAATCGTGACAATAGTAGTCAACACTGACATACCTCCTATTATTCAAATTTAGTAAAATCAAAGTCGCGTAGTGACAAATATTTTGATTGCACGATTAATAACTTTTAGCCAATCATTGATAATTTAACAAATTATATTCAAAGTGAATAATATTTTGTTGTTATTATGGATGAGTTTAATTATTATCAATTTAAAAGAAAAATAAGTTAGTTGACAGTTGAAGCATTTTTTTTTTAAAATTTAAACAACCCTAAAAAACATAACAAAATCTTATAAATCGTTTACAATACATTTTTTTTTTGCATTTAAATGTATGGAATTGTACGTGATTTATAATTTATTTGATTGTAGCAACTGATTTTTGTTTATGGGAATGGGTTTTCTTCTTCTTCTATATATTAAGGGCCCACGATCAATGTGTTGATCATTTTGGGTCCTATGCATGGGGAGGGGATTTGCAATGTTTCTGTTCCTGGTGTTGATGATGAAATTTCACTGATTTCCAGTGTCCCTTTGTGAGGGAATCATGCACTAGGGGTTTGAAGGCTTGAGGCAAAAGACACAAATGTGTCTAGTGTTGTCGCCTCAACCGTTCCTTTTGAAAGATTGTTCCAGTCCCTGATTGTCTTGGGCAGGAATGAGCAGCTTCTTGCTGCATGGTATAAGCCTGAATTGCCTGGCATGGCCTCGTCGCTGCCTATGGGGGAGAGGGACGAGTTCCTGTTTAATACTAGAACAGTCCATTATTTATCTTGTACATCATGGAGAGCCTGGATTGTCGTCGTCGTTCCTCCAATGGTGACCAGCCTAGTGTTTCCAGCATGCTGCCAACACCAGAGGTATTCCTATAGCGGTTTAGGACAAAGCGTGCTGCTCGTCGCTGGACCGCCTCCAACCTGTCAACGCTCTTCTGGGTAAATGGGTCCCAGACTGAAGATGCATAATCTAAAATCGGACGGACAAAGGCTTTATATGCTATTTCTTTCACACAGGAGTTGCCAATCTTTAGATTTCGCCTTAAGAACCCTAGGGTCTTGTTTGCTTGGTTACATACATTGTTAATATGCTCGTCCCAGCGGACCTCTCTTTGAATAGTAACACGCATGTACTTTACGGAGGAAAATGGCTCAAGTATATGGCCGTGCAGTTCGTATTGGTAGTGTAGAGGAGTACAACTTCTAGAGACTGATTGTGTCTGGCACTTGGCAGGGTGAAATTACATGTCCCAACTCATCTCCAACTCAGCTAACAGAGTGAGATCCTGTTGTAGCTGGTCCTGGTCAGATCTGTTGGCGATCGTCCTATACACCGCTGTATCATCTGCGAACAGTCTTGCTTGTGATGTCAGTTTCTCGGGTAGGTCATTAATGCATGCTAGGAACAAACAGGGGCCCAGCACTGATCCCTGGGACCCCTGACTTCACATCGACAAAGGAGGAGCTTGTATTGTCCACCACTACTGCTTGGCATCGGTAGCTGAGGAAGCTAGAGATCCATGTTTTAGTGGTGCCTTGTTATATCTCTGGAGTTTGTGTAGAAGCAAACTATGATTCACACGGTCAAATGCCTTTTTCCATAACCAGCACGTCAGTCTGCTTGTGGTTCTCCAGATTGGTCATCAGGTCTTCTACAAATTCAAGAAGCTGGGTCTCACATGATCTATTGACTCGGAAGCCATGTGTTATAATGAGTTGTCATCGGCAACAGGTCTATCATCTATGCGTGCCAAGTTTCAGATCGATAGAATGGCGGGAAGTGGGTCAATTAGCGTTCCGAAAATTTTGTCACGAACAGACGAGCAAATGTGAGGTTAAATAATAAAAAGATTTTTCTTTAAAAGTAATTCGCCTAAAAAAACCTACTAAACACCATATCATTACTTCATTTTATTAATTTTTTTTAAATGCCCACCTTTTTAACAAACTCAAACCTACAAAAGTTCATTTAAAGACTAAGACAGTTGAACAGTTGCTCCAAGTGACGTTAGATTTATATCTTAATAATGCTACCAGTAAAGGCCTAAAATTTGGGATTTATTTAGAAGAGAGATTAATTCAAATTAAATTTAAACGACAACAGTCATAAGTGGTTCAAATAAAAACTGATTTTTCCAAGTATAAATATTATATTTTATTTTGTTTAAATCAAATACACTGGCTGAATGACAATGACCTAAAATTCAAAATTATAAAATAAAAATATATTCTAAATATTAAGTGAATACAATATTTATAATGTTGCATTTTAATAAAAACTTAAATAGTAAATAGACTCTAGACTCTAGACATATTGTACAGTCAATACAAATATAAACATTTTCAAAAAGTGTCCAAATACATAACTCTCTATGTAACTAAGTCACCAAAGTCAACACTACTAGATTTTTCCTCGGGTATGGGGGGGGGGCGCTTCAAATTTTCGGGCCAGGGCATATGTCTTTGACGCCAGACTAAGAGGGGGGGGGTGATCTTTAATGATACTTAATGATTGAAAATAATCAGTTTCAGAGTTGAGGGGTAGGGGCGTAAAAATGAATCTTGCCCACTCACATCAAACACTGTAGATACGCCCCTGCTAGTGGCGTCAAAATAGGGCGGGTCCACCGAGGTGTCAATTTTTCTTTACATGCAGGTATGGCATGATTTACGGACATGAAAGGGAGGACGGCATAATATTTGCCCGCCCATGGCGGCACTGATAGCTGCGCCACTAAGCAGTGTACCTATCGATACTAACTAACACACATATTCTGGTAAGGGTCTGAGATTACTCTCTTATGACCCCGGCTAGTACATTGGCTACCAGCTCCATCTGTTGAGCTGAGCCATACAACATGTTCCTCACAAAGGGTCCTCAAACCGCCCTGGCTTCCCCCGGGAGATCTAGTGAGGGGCATTCGGTCAACAGGTGCTCTAGAGTCTCCGGGGTCAGGCTGCTATGCCGGCAGGTAGGATCCCTGTTGTTATCTAGCCGCCAGAAATATGTGTGCAAGGGGCAGTGCTCGGTGCGCATCTGTGTCACTAAGCTCTGCTGTCTGCGGCCTAACCCCCACCATGGGTCTTGTTTGCTAGGAGTGGGCAAGTTTGAATAGACGCCTCTGACGGTCGTGTTGTCTGCCCATTGCCTGTACCACTTCTGCCTGAAGTGGTCCGCCAGCCAGTTTTTAATTCCCCCAAAAAAGTCATTGGTACTTCTGGTTGAGGCTGGGCAGCCCCGGTTTTCGCCAGAGTGTCCGCTCTCCCGTTGCCTCTGGTGTTGACGTGGCCAGGTATCCACTGTATTGTTACCTTGCCCCCTAGTTCACCGATTTTGCACACGTCATTGGTGATGACGTCGACCAAGTGTGTGGTACCCTGTCTCTTTCCCAAGATCTCGAGAGCAGATCTTGAGTCTGAGTAGACATCTACATCAATCCCCGCATGTTCCGTCCCCTTCAATGTGTCATGAATTCTCTCCAAGGCCCTGTGTATAGCTATAAGCTCCGCATCGAAGTTTCATGCTGCAGTCCCACAGGGCGCCGAGAGCTCTTCTGTTGGTGGTCCTCCCGCTGGGTACAGTATGAGCGCACCGTACCCAGCAGTTCTTTCTCTCAAGTTGGCAGAGCCGTCCGTGAACACTTTCACTGGTATGTGTGCCAACACACCCATGGTCTCAAGGGCAGCCGCTTTCTGAAAATTTTCTGGGCTACGTTTCGTCACTGCTGCATCGGTCAAGGCCAAATGTATAGAGGGACATCTATCGATACTAAAATCGGTGATCATTTTCATCGGGAAGTAGGGCGGAAATTGAGGACGCTGATAAATCTTGGTCGATGGAGGGATCTGGGAGAAAATTTTTGATTATTTCAAAATAAGAGGTTTATTTTTTGACTATACTTGAATTCAGTGTGTCAATTATACTTTTTGAACCGTGAAGGACATTTTTAAGGTTTTGTTGGAGGCATTGTGGCGTCCAGTGTCATACATAAACTGAATTCATTCCGTTTGTGGCGTGCCCAAGAGTAATCATTTGGCACAAGCTTATAATCAACCCCATACTGTGCCATTGTTCAGATTGAGTGAAGGGGTCAAGACATTTAATGTGCTAAAGACAGTCGGGCAAATTCAAAATGTGTGGGTGCATTCTGGCGCACACTTGAATTTGTTGTTTTTTTCAGACAATTTTGAGGTTACATTTCAAACTTTCGGTTGGGGAGTGCCAAAATTAGCCATTATAATGATTAAATACATCTTAAATTCCGCAACAGTGTGATGTATATCATATTCATTCTAGTTGTGTCACCCTTGAGGGTAAGCTTTTACCCTAGCTGAATATCACCTATTACAGTGGTTGCAAAACTTATTAGTCAAAAGAACCAAAAATCAGCAGCAGGGCGATTTAAACAAAATTTGAGACCATATTTCTTTTCAAGAACTTGTTAAGAGCAATGTTTTTCGGAGTCAAAACCCATTTGTGACCAATTGGCTGAGCCGCACTCAGGTCGCTAAAGAGCCGCGGTTTGCCGACCACTGTCCTCTTAAATCTTTATAGTCTATAGAAAATTGTTGACACATTAAAATTACAAGAATTAATTTTATAACATATCTGAATTTAGTTTTGCAACATTCTACGCCTAGTTTAAAAATGTAAGTGTCACCTAACCTTAGAACCATCGTGTGCACCCAGCAAGGCTTACGATGCTCTGTGCCTCGGATATTTTAGGGGTTTAAAGATGGGATGAGGATATTTTCTTAATTATCATCTTCCAATGCACGGTGTCAAACAAGGGGGAAAAAAAAGGGGGGTGGGGGGGGGCAAAACGTAAATGTGCTTTACATTCGTGTTATGCAAAAGCATATGTTTATCTTACTAAAAATAGTAATATGCCTTTTATTTTATTTTTACATTATTTTGTAGCTACCTAATTAATAAATGAATTTTCAACACAAAATTAAATAGGGTCCCATCACTCAAAAGCACCGCAAACATGATCAGATATGCTGAATGCAAGTGAAAACAACAACAACAACCTTACTTATTAAACTACTTTTTCTAAATATTTCAAAATTTTACCAGAGTCAAAACGAAAAAAACCTATTAATTATAAAAGTCTATACATTTTTATTGGGTTAGAAAACTGGTTATTTTTTATAAATCTCATATGGATGGCATAACTATTTTAAGAAGACATAAGTTGTTTACAAAAGACATTATATTATATTTATTAATGTGTGATTTTATCTAAGAGAAATGGTATGCAAATAAATTATTTATTTCCCAATATTCAGATGATTGAAATGTTCAAAACACTATAACATTTTTCAGATAAATTAAAAATTACCTCTTAGTTATACTTTAAAACACCTTTTTTAAACAAATCCCCAGAATTTAGTTTAAATTGAACAAATTAGGAATAAGATTATTTTTAAAAACATAGAAATGACAATCGAAATGCTAGTTCACAAAAACTTTTCTTTTTATCTATTTTTTAAAAGTTTTCTGATAGATTCCCATCATGAAAAAAAAAAAAGTTTTAAAAATTGCAAATAGGTGGGGCGTAATAAATATAGGCTATGTATTTTTTTAACCTCTGTTATTCAGTAAACATTGTTACAAAAATAGCACATTAAAAGAAAACACTAACGCTTTCGGTATAATAATTGATGAAATGTGCACTTTTTGTATACGCACTTTCTGCGGGATGACCTGACCGAACGCCTCGGCATTACTGTATTGCAGATTGAACAGCAATGAATGGCAGTAAGCGAATTCGCACTGATTTGTTGGTGTGTATGCGTGTGTGTGCGAATGTGATTTTTAAAAATCTGCCTATGGTCTCCCCGACACATCTCAAATGGTAAAGGAATCAAAGGAAAGCAAGTGGCATTGCGTTGTGGTACTCTTTTAGTGTTTAGTGTTATCACTATCCATATTATATATTATATGACCATGAACTTGAGATTGGTTCAGTTTAGACCACTCGGTCACCCAGCACACATTAAACTTCACAGTTAAAACTTTATTTTCCTGATCTTCAAATAGGCAAACATGTATAGAAATCACATCTTCAAACATGTAAATGACTTCTTAAAACATGTAAATAAATTCTTCAAACATGTAAATGACGTCTTCAAACATGTAAATTACTTCTTCAAATATGTAAATGACATCTTCAAACGTGTAAATGACTTCTTCAAACATGCAAATGTAAAGCACTTTTAATTAAAACATGTAAAGCACTTCCTCAAACACGTAAAGCACTTCTTCAAACATGTAAAACACTTCAACAAACATGTAAAGCACGTCATCAAGCATGCCAATCCATTCATCAAAATGCAAATTGTTTCCTCAAAATCGCAAATAGTTCTTTGTACGTTTCATTTTGGAAATGCTCCTCCCAGAGCCACAGAGAAACGATGTTTGAAAAACCTCACACATATTCTTTTAAAATTTTCTTGATGGCTCTTGATCTGATCTGGAGTTCACAATAAATACGATCAATAAGTACAAGTATCGCCCACATTTCTTCTTGCAAAGTCAGTCCAGGCGTCTCTTGATTGCTCCCCTGCCAGGCGTCTCTTGATCGCTCCCCTGACATTTTCTTCACCTCCCTCCAGACTTACTTATGAACCTCCTCTGAATCTGCCTACTCTGGTTACTGCTCTGATGGCATCATGCTCAGTGGGCATCCTTTTCTGTTTGCAGCGTACAATGGTCTGCCTGGTGACACCATGTTCTCTTTGCAACCTGCTATGGTGGCAAACTGTTATGGTGGCACACGGTCCCATAAGCACCATCTACTACCAGTAGTACCATATTCTGTTAGTGCCTTGCTCTTTTGACACCATGCTATCGTTTGCATCATTTTATGGTGGCACCAAGCTCTGTTCTAATGGTATTCCGTTCTTGTACTTAACTGAGTTCTATTATGAAACCGACTCGAGCGAACTCTGTCAAATTTGCATTTTCCATTGGTGTCATCCTCCCCCTCCCCGTGAGGGTGTCACCAAGTGCGGTTCGCACTCACCTATTGACGCCTCTGGTGGAGTTTGAATATGAAGCTTGAGACGAGACAAGACAGATTCTTTTAAGATAAAATAGCTTTTGCTGTTCGTAGACCAGACTTTGGGATCAATGTAGACCAGGGGCGTCATTTCAAGTTTTTTCAGGGGGGGGGGTCAAAACCAAAACGTGGTCGGCTTGTTAAGTTGTTTATTACTGGAGGCGCTACAGTACATAGCTATTTAAATAAAACCTACAAATTAAAGGGGGGGGGGGCAAACCCTGACCTACCCAAATGACGTCCCTGTTGAAGACACGTTTCCAACAACAGCAACTTTCCTTATTTGGGTTTCTCTATGATATTCAGCAAATCTGAACCATCCATCTGAATGCTTTTAGAAAGCACCGAGCCGATTGGGACATGCCTTTAAAAAATGACGATTCGCGAGATGTAGGTGGTTCTGAATTACTAGAAGAAATGAAGATCCTGAGATCAATGATTCAATGAGTCGGTGTCTTCAACGGCTTGTGTCGTCGGCATATTATTTTCCGAATGCTGTGATCACTTTAGGGTAGAGAATTATGAATTGCGAACATTGTCAATTGAACTAGACATTTTTTCCCTTTTTTTTTTTTTTTTTTTTTTTTTTTTTTTTTTTTTTTTTTTTATTTTTTTTTTTTTTTTTTTTTTTTTTTTTTTTTTTTTTTTTTTTTTTTTTTTTTTTTTTTTTTTTTTTTTGATGATGATGAATAACTCTCAAATTGTACCTGTTCAATTTGCTACCCAATTACTGACTAAAAAATAATTGTTTTTCACACTATGCAGTCTCTAACAGCGTATATAGCTCATTTAGCTTTGTTAGTTTTCCTTAGTTTTTTGACAAACCATGGAACTAGCAACAACAGTGCTGCGATAAGTGATTCAGCTAAGGGGAATTCATCTGTTACAGTAAACATGAAAAATTAAACAGCTTGGAAACTAAGCAAATGAACAAAGAATCTGTATGGCGTGGCGTATCTAGGGGGGGGGGAGGGGACACCGTGAGTTTACCGCGCCGAGTGACACCAACCTTAGCTATACGCCTCTGCCAGGATGACGCCATATAGGCCGGTGAATCTAAAGTTCAAAATTTAATTTGCCCAGGGCTCCTCAAGCCCCTTGCGTCGGCCCTTGGTAGACCTCATGGTGAGTGGGTGGAAATAGTCTTCATTATGGTAACCCTCATGGTAAGGAAGTTGAACAGTCTGGAAGAACGGGGCCCACGACTAGAACAAGAAACATGCGCCTCAATCAAACTTTAAAAAAAAATATATATATATTTTTGTTAATAAATTTTTTTTGTTAATAATTTAAATAATTAATATTCACAACAAAAATACAATCAATTTAAACCTAAATACTCTAAAATAGAAGTAGTCAAAGTCAGATTTGGCCTTACCCTGTAGTGTGTAAAGGAGAAAATAAGTGCATTGACCTCATCTCAAATTGTGCCAATTTTCATGTATACACGAGCGCAAATTGAGGCTCAGGAATTTTCAATCATGAACGTAAATTGGTGGATAACTCTACAGTGAACAAACGGAGCAATATTCTTTATAATAACCAATGGCAACCAGCTCCATCTACTGGGCTGCGCCACATAACATTTTCCTCACGCAGGGCTTTCCCGCCACACTGGTCTACCCTGAAACATCTGTGGCTGACAGACCAATTCAGGTCGAAGTGGTACATGCAATTGGCAGTCAATACGACTGCCAGAGGCATCTTTTCAAATTTTCAGAGAGTTGGTGTTAGATCGTAGACAGCAGAGTCTAGTGACGCCAGAGGCGTAGCGATGGGGGCAGAAGTCCCCGGGCGCAAGCTAGTTAGGGGCGCCAAAATGTGATTTGATATTATATTATTGGTAAAAATAATGGGTTTGAGAGTTGAAAAATAGGAAATGGTGCGCTTTAAAAGGATCTTGTCCCCGGGCGCCAAACACCCACGCTACGCCACTGAGTGACGCAGATGTGTACAGAGCACTGCCCCATTGGCACATATTTCTGGCGGCTAGATAACAACAGGGATCCCTACCTGCCGGCATTGCAGCCTGGTCCCGGAGAGACTAGCGCACCTGTTGACCGAATGTCCCTCACTAGATTTCCCGGGGGAATCCAGGGCGTTTGGAGAGCCCTACGTGAAGAAAATGTTGTATGGCTCAGCTCAGCAGATGGAGCTGGCAGCCAATGTACGAGCCGGGGTCATAATCATAAGAGAGCAATCACAGACCTTGACCAGAATGCGTGTGTTGGTTAGTTGGTGGCGGGCATTCGGTCACCAGATGAGAGACGTTACGAACAGAAGTTTCATTGGTATATCCCAAACATAAATATATTGACCAGTTACTGTCCTCCCTACTATTCACTGTGGCATGATGGTGGTCACTCACTGCTCGGCTTTCTATAGCATATCAGTCAGATAAAAGGATTGGATGTACATTTGTGAAATGTTTAATGTCCGCATTGTATTTAATAGAGAAGCTCACACATTTCTAGTTCTAGCAATGTGGTGCTGTATTAAAGATCACTGATTGTATCTGAAACTGTGTGAGCCATTTTTGTGTTATTTTTATGTTTACAAAACTTACATGGAATGGCGTAGGTTCGCTGGAAATATCACATTTTCAACGCAGAGATTTTCTCTGACAGATCACCTTTTATCTTTATTTCTCTCAGTTTCCTGATATATGAATAAATAGATCCCATGCTCACTCAGTTTGCCCAAACAGTGACTCAATGCATCTAATCTTGATCACCACAATCCAGTAGCTAAGATTTAAGTCATCAAAGTAATTCAAATACACCATATGACTTCTCTCGACCCTACATCATGTGTTAGTTTGTAGTTTATTGTACTACCTACAATTGGGCCCATCTCATATAGACTTTGCCTATTTTACTTACCGGTAGTATGCACATCCCACACAGTAGCCTTACACATAAAATAAAGCACACATATTTAGTAGTAATAGTAGTTGCCTACCTCATCTAAACTCAAGTTATCTGTCCCATAAAATCCATACAAACACAATACACAAACAACACTTATAAAGTCATAGAGGAAAATGAAAAACTGAATTACGATATTCCATATTTTAATTTCAAACTTCATTTCATAAAAAACAACAAAAAATAGGTTTTCGTCCTTAGACTTAGATACGACTAAAAATGGAAATAAGCAAAATCTTCTTTAAAATTGGAAATAAGCAAAAATCTTCTTTAAAATTAACAAACTTACAACTTATAATACAGAAAAGTAGTCCCCTGCTCAATCACGCTGATGCATTACACATACTTGTCCAGTTATCACCACAAGCAGATGCATTTTAAAGAAAATTAATATGACTTCTGTCAACAATACATTGTTACCTTTGCTTAGAAATTATAGTAATACTATTGGAACAATCTAACAAACTCTTTAACACTATTAAATCCATGTTCACATCACACAAAAATGTTACATAGGTCATGAAAACAGCACACATATTAGGTAATTACCTTCCTCATTTTAAACATAGCAAGTTATATACTATGACTATGAAATTTATCTACTTCATAATACTCTTACATACAAAATACACACATAAGCATACCTTAAAGTTGAAGGTATGCTACATCAAGGCAAATGTCAAAACTGATCTTGTCATAATTTAAAATACATAACAAAAAAAAAACTATAAAAAATAAACATGTGAAAAGTCACTTTAAAATTAAAAAATTAAATACCAAAAAGTCGTGACAAATCAAATTATAGATGAAACAAATTATTTGTTGGGAAACTTGATATGGCTTAAAATATTTTTTTGAGATAAATATTTTTTAAAAACTGTTACAACTGAAAAATTGACAGTCAGAAAATATTTTAAAATGATAAAGAAGTCACTATAAATTCTTTTTGGATGAAAGCACATAAAGAAATAGAACTTGTTAATAATTATTTTTTAAAAACCAAACCTAAACAAAGTATAAAAAATATTTAACTATATATATATAATTTATGTAATACATGTTCTTACAGATTGAGTTTTGGCAAATTACTCCTGAGTATCAACAAACAATCAAGTTAATAAAACCAGGGAAGTATAGATAAATAGGATTAAAGTGATATTAAGCATTTATTTATTCTATTAATTACTTATTTCTATTACACACACATTTTTAACCATGAAGCACTTCATAACACTATTTAAAAACATATTGAAAGAACAAAATGGTCAGAAGAAAATTAATGCTAGATTTAAAAAAAAAAAAATTATATTTAGATTTTCATCCAGAAACTATCTCTGACATCAAATGCTTGTAATATAACAATTTGAATACATCAAATTAAACTGGAAAATAAACCAACAAACTGGGAGTTTCTTTAAATGATTGGTTGACATTTAATGAGTTTAACATCTTTATGTTTGTCATTAAATGGAGAAGTTCATCTGTCACCTGACTATCAATTTTTACAATGACAATGAATTTTGAAAGAAATCATTATTCACATTTAAAGTGTGTATAAAAAAAAAGAATATGAGGTACATCACACTTTGAGAAATTTCTTGTGACATTTTCACTATTTGAAATGCTCATTGTTTCTCAATCACCACGCCATGGTTTTCTCTACCTAGATGACTATTACTGTCAACAACTCTTTAGCCTTCTCCAACTCTTTGGTTTTCTCCTCAGCGATTCTCCGAAACGCATTGGATTCAACGACATATCTGATGTTACCAGTGACCTCACAAAGCTCTGCCTTTTCTATGGCACAATGTTGAAGAATTTCTATTTCTTTGGACAAACGTTGTATTTTTTCATCAATTTCATAGTTCCATATTTCCTTCCAGTCAGTTACATTAGTACATTTTACAGAACATGGCTCTGTTTTGACCAAATTTTCTGCCTCCATATTTTGGAAGTTATTAAAATTGCTATTTTGTGAGGGGATACCCTCAGAATTGATGTCTAATGTTGAGGGTGGCCACTCCCTCTCTGCAGTTGCATCAACAGGAATCTTAATTTCATGAGTAGTTTTATTTGAAGGACTTTTATTGTCAGCTGGTCTTTCACCCTCTAACATAGGACTTTGTTCTCCATTTACATTTATGTTCAATTGTTGTTCTTCAAGAGGTTCCAAAATTTTTTTAGTATCATTTCTGAGAATATATAGATAAGTTAAAAAAATTAAATGTTATCTGACTAATTTAGGCTATATTTGAATTAATTTTCTTTCAAATGAAACAAAAAACAATAATTTTTACAAATTTTTTTTAATTTTAAGAAATTTGATATAATCTACAGCAAGGGCCACTTTTATAAGAAAAAAAATTGGCCCTATATAAAATTCATTAATGTCAAACTAATCTGAACATTGAAATTTTTTTTTTAATGATTGAACTCAGAATACTGGAGAGATGAAATCAAACAAGAAAAAGCATAAAAATATTGTAATGATGTTGTGAAACAAAAATATTAAACCGATAATATTTAACAATTGAAATAGCCAAAGACAACAATTAAATTCTTAAAATGAAATAGATCAAGTAAAGTCTTACCCAGGGGAGAGCATAATGTTATGGCTTGATACTTGATTTTCAAAGGCAATGTGTCTCTTTTTCTTGGCATGTCTAGCCAAGGCCAGTGTTCCATCCCCATGTAGACCTAGTTGTTGATTACATAATACACATTGAAAGTTAGATGAATTAGAACCTGGCCGTACCCATGACCACCTTGGTTGCTCCAACAATTTATAGTTGAACTCCATTTTTGGGGAATTCTGTTGTAAAATATTTTTTTTAAAAAGTAAATAAAATTAAAATGTAATTTTATTTCATGTTTAAAGAATGTGCACAAACAAAAATCCAAACAAAATCCAATTAAAAAATTACAGACATGTCTGTCAATTTTTTTAAACAATTTTATGAACATGAGTAGGAAGGTTGATAATGATTTCATAAGAATAGGTTAAAATAATTTTATTTTTTTAATCATTAATTATTTGCATTTGCTAGAGCTTAAAAATTAGTTGAAGTCAAAACAATCAAATTTAAACTAAAATTAAAGCATAACAATCAAGTGTTAAATAAAATAAGTGAGTTTTAAAAAGTTAAAATTATGTATCACTATCAGACATTGTACATGTTACACTAAACAACTCAAAAAGCAAAATCAAGATTCAAGGAGAATATTCAAAGGAATTTCAGATTAGACGAGGCCTAAGACAGGGAGACTCACTGTCTTGTATGCTTTTTAACCTAACATTAGAGAGAGTTATGAGAAACATACACATTGACACTCAAGGAACAATAACAGGATACTTTATGAGAGAAACGCAAGACCCACGACCAATGGGCACACTCTACAACCAACAACTTCAGTATCTTGCATATGCTCATGACACACAGTAAGGGAAACATATTAAAGACATATCAAAAGCCTTTATTGAATTAGAAGTCCCATCACTACAAGCAGGCCTGGAAGTGGAAGCTAACAACCAAAAAACAAAATGCATGACTATGATAAGATAAGACAGATGGAGCCATTAAAATTACAAACCAGACTTTCGAAAAAGTAATTCGATTCAAATACCTAGGATCTTTGTTAAATGAATGAAATGAATTACTAACAGAAATAAAAGAAAGAATATCAGCCAGAAACAGGGCATACTTCAGTAGTCAGAAAATACTCAAAAGTAAAAACATTACAAGAGAAATAAAGAAAACTATTTATAAAACTGTGATCAGACCAGTTGTAACATATGCAAGTGAAACTTGGACCATAACTAAAAACAGCAGAAAACCTATTAAACACATGGGAGAGGAAAGTTCTCAGGAAAATATATGGGCCAACAAAGGATGAATATGGATGGAGAATACGAACCAACCATGAATTATACAGTCTATATCAGGATCCCACGATAATAGCAGAAATAAAAAGAGGCAGGCTACGCTGGGCAAGACAGCTAGATAGAATGCCAATATGACAGAGGAACGAAGAGGGTGCATCACCAATACCCCAGAGGAAAAAGGATCAAAGGCAGACCTAGGCTTAGGTGGATGGATGATGTGGAAAAAGATCTACAACAGTTGAAAGTCCAAGCATGGAAAAGAAAGGCATTAGTCATTAGTTAGGTCTGAGTGGAAGGAAGTGGTGAGGCAGGCCAAAGCCCTACATGGGCTGCAGCACCACAGGGATGGATATCACACATTGTCCACTCAGATTTTCAATTACAAAGTGTGTTATTCAGTATTTCTAATTACTAACTATTCTGCTAGGGAAGCATTATGGACAGTTGTCAGTGAATTTATGGTAATTCAAAAATTCAATGAATTTAAGTCTAATAATAGTAGCCTAGCCTATACCATGTTGGTCATGCACGTAGAATCTGAATCAATGAGTATTGATTAGTTTAGTAATGAGCAACTATTCTAAGTAAGTTGAGTAACAGTAAGTCATATTATGAGTTAAATTATTTCTTTGTCCCTTTGACTTTGTGCAGCTCTTCTTGTCTTAACTTCTGATTGATTAATTATATCGTGATATTAATGAACAGATGAGTAGTAATAAATAAAAAGACAATATATAGTATGAGCCTAGGCTATAGATATTTAATAATTATATAGTGAAAGCCAAGGCCAAGGCATCATGATTCAGATATGATTAAATATTAAATTGATTATGATGGACGTCTTGGAATTCGGAATATATTAATTTAATTAATTATTATAAATAATAAATGAAAATATCAATGAATTGGTACCGCCGTTCTCTGATGCCTATTGGATTCTTTTAATTAATACTTTATTAATACTAATAATTACTAATACTACTTAACTGAGCTAAGACTAAGAAAACTACTTAGTTAACTTAGACTTACTTTGAGTATTATTTTAAGTTTGAAACTTAAGCCTAAGCCTCAGCTCATACTCATGGATGGGGCATTATTAGGCCTACTTATTTATAAATAAACATTTATTATGATTGAGTATGTTGCAAATTTAAAAGCTTTACCGCTTTACCACTTGTGATGATTCCTTATTGTAGGTAATTTAAGATTTTCATGACATACAACAAATCATGAATAAAATACCTCGTGTTTTCAAATTTAGTGACACTTAAGTTGCGCAAAGACAAATATTTTGATTGCACACAATAAACAACAATAGCCAATCATTGATAATATAACAAATGATGCAAAAAAGGCATACTATTTTTGTTGATATTTATATAATAATATGGATAAGATTAATTATTAGTAATTTACAAAAAAATAAGATAAGTTGGGCAAATTTTGATAATGTAAAAATTTGATAATTCGCCAATTCGCCTACACTACTATAGACTTAATAAATATATATAATGCACTCCACTTTTGATGATTTTAGTCTGGGGCCAAACCGAGATGTAGCCTTTTAAAATCCTTTATATTAACTTCGCCTTCTTTCGTGGGTGGCGGACAGGTAAAATCGCCGTACACGGTTAATTGACCTACTTCCAGTCAACATATCCAGCTAAAACTTGGCACATAGACTTGTTGCCGATGACAACGCATTCTATCAAATGTTCAGCCCCAATCCCCAAAAATCAGTTTGTCTTGTTTTTCAAGGTGAAGATGAAATTCCTAACTGCGCTAAATGAGATTCATTTAAAAAAAATTTCGTAGGTGCGAAGGCCTACTCTTTTCTTTTCTTTTTCTAAAATTGTTGGTGAAATAAATCTGCTAGGTGGGAATTAGAATATTAATATAGTTCAGGGGCGTGAAAAAATGTTCGCTTTGCGAGCCTTGAGGGGTGGGGGGGGGGGGTACCAATTGCGCTACTTGAACGCATGTTTTGATAAATTTTAGCCCCACCCCCTTGCTCGATATTAAATTTTATAAAGGATTTAGGCAAAAAATGTTTTTAGTGGTTTTTTAATTTTAGTTAGTTGGTGAAATAAATCTGCTAGGTGGGAATTAGAATATTAATATAGTTCAGGGGCGTGAAAAAATGTTCGCTTTGCGAGCCTTGAGGGGTGGGGGGGGGGGGTACTAATTGCGCTACTTGAACGCATGTTTTGATAAATTTTAGCCCCACCCCATTGCTCGATATTAAATTTTATAAAGGATTTAGGCAAAAAATGTTTTTAGTGGTTGTTTAATTTTAGTTCCAGTTTGACATTAATTCGTATAAATGCTACCAATCATTTAAGATTTATTTAGAGGACATATTTATTAAAACTATATTTAATAATCCCAATTTCAAACAACCTTCATCCAATGCTGGAGGGGTCACCAAACCGGTCCCTTTTACCAAAACCGGTATTTTCGATTTTGAAGTTCACGAATACCGGAATTGCGAAATATTCAATATTTTCAATATTATCAATATTTAGAGAATTTTGTGTCGAGATTAGAGGTGATGATTAATCAATGAAATAAAAACATTAAAAAAAAATTGCTATTTGATTTTTAATAACATTTTAAAAATAACAAAAATGTCTAACTTCAGACATTATCAAATATTATTATTAAATTAGGATGAT
The DNA here is from genome assembly GCA_964033795.1 of Lymnaea stagnalis. Lineage (NCBI taxonomy): Eukaryota > Metazoa > Mollusca > Gastropoda > Lymnaeidae > Lymnaea > Lymnaea stagnalis. Next base: position 1,961,585 of record CAXITT010000039.1, read on the forward strand.
TTAGTCTCACTATCCTCCCTAATTTGTCTGCTAAATTATTTCATCTTGTGCTGCAATCTAAAATTAAATTAAGCTACGACCAATTTCTTCCATATTTCTGGAAAATCGTATTTTTGCTAAGGGACTTTCTGAAAAATTGTTGCAATTTCTCGCACCTTCCCGATTTAATGTTTAAAAATAAAATCATTATTTTAATTGATATCAAATGCTTCAGTATCATCATCACAGTCATAATCACCCCATTCGTTGTCTTCTACATGTTGTTATTTTTGTTGAGTTTAAATAGTTTTAAACAAAAAAATGTATTATTTTATAAAGGACGTCTAAGATTGCCAGCGGCACACCATGAGCAAAACGCTGTTGATGGTAAAGCGCTGCTTCACGTCCTGATACAGACATCACACTAGCACCGTCAGTAGTGATGCAGACAATATCATCTTTCAATGACGATTCAAAGCGGATAGCCTGTTTCCAACAATTGTAAACAAGTTCTGGCCGTCATGCTGCCAATCACTCTTACTGGGCCAAGATTTTTAACATAGGGCTATGAATGTTTACGTTCATAAAGCGTCGATTTCCCAAACTCATTCATTCCTCCAGTGTCAGAGACAGTTGAACTCTTTCTTCTTTCAGCTTACGCAGTTTATTAATCAAAGAGGTTTTAACAGTCTCACTGTGCGTTATCACCATGTTTTTAATTGAATTAGAAGATGTGGGCAAATTATGGCCACATTGCTTCGTTATTCGTCTTTGATCATTAGAAGTAATGAAAAAACTGAATGCAAGACCATCTAAAGCTGCCATACGTGAAATTGTTTCTGTTAAGCTTTTTGAACTTGAAAAATAGTCTGTTAATTTGTTATTTTTTTTTTTTTTAGTGTTGTTTCATTTTCTGTGTCGGGGGAAGTTTTAGAACACGATGCCATAGAAATCAATGCTCTTGGAGTACCAGTGCCAGAAACGGCGATATCTCTCAAGACAGTGGAATGTGCAGACTTTAAATGAGTGTGAAAGCCTGAAGTTGCGCCTCCCAATGTTTTAAGTATCTTGTTACATTTAGGTGAGAAATTGTAGACCTACGTAGCTTTCAAGAAATAATACCAAACTGATGACATTGTTTCTGATAGTTTTGTATGATTTTCCTTTCCATATTTAGATTTATTATTTTCAGGATCCCCCTTTTCTTTCTATCAACATGAGCTAAAAATAAATCATTAACAAAAAATTATTAATTGACATCGAATTGGTTTGACGTGTACAACTTTAAAAAAAAAATGTTTAAATATCCATGTTTGGCTAAGTATGGTACAGACGAACTGGGACATTCGGTCTTGTAAATGTTTGGCTAGGTACTGTACAAACAAGCTGGGAAATTCAGCCTGGGACAAAATATCTCGAAAATCAATTATGAGGTGAATGTGAATTATTAATTTTGTTATCACATCAAAATACGGATTTATTCATCGTTTTAAATGTGTAGGTACTTAGGCAATTCCGATTTTTTCGAGCCTCGTTAAAGTCCGGTATTCCGGTATTTTTGAAATTCGGGATCCCGGATTGCGACCGCTAGTACAGTCTGTCTAGGCGGCTGCCTAGAGCGGCACTTTTCAAGGGGAGGAAAATTCCAGGGAAAAAAAAAAGAATTAAAAAATTGGGGGTGGTGAATTTTGAACAAAAATTACAGTTTTTAAAAATTCACTAGACCATCAAAGTTAATGTCTAATGAAGAACGTCAACTCGCCTTCAACAAAGAGAGGTCTTATTTTAGTTATTGATGATTTTATTTTAAAAGCAAACATATACCATAATCATAGATAAGTTCAACTGACATTTCAACACAAAAAAACAAACATGTGCGTATTTTGGTTCATGTATTGAGCGAAAGGAAAACGAAGAACAATTCGCTACGGGATTTCTAGTCTAGGTCTAATCCCAGTACATGAAGCCACTGGGGAAACACCGATCTAATTTGATAAAAAAGGAAATCAGAATATATAAACATAGCCTCACAAATAGCCCCACGGACGTCATTTGGGCATGGCAGCGTGAGGCATTTGCCCCCCCCCCCCCCCGAATTTACAGGTTTTATTTATATTGCTATGTACTGTGACGTCTCCATTTATAAACAACTTAACAAGCTGACCAAGTTTTGATTTTGTCCCCTCCCCCCTCCCCCTGAAAAAAACCTGAAATGACGCCCCTGAATTGCATCGGTTTTGCATTGGATAGATGCACATACCTTTGTCTTGCACTGTGCATTCAAAATTCAGTTATAAAGTTACCTTCAAATATTTGATTTTTTTAATATTCAGAAATACCTTATTGGTTTCGCTATATTGAATTGAGGTGAGACGCATTCAAAAATTTCTTTGCAGAATGATGAATATAGAATTTGAATCCAACCAAGTTCGAATTGCCACTCTCTTATGAAAAATCTTTATGTATTATAGTGGCTTGTGTGAAGAAAATTATGTTTAACATTTTGATGAAAAAAAAGGAAATGAGTAAGACAAAGTGAGTGAAAACCTGAAAAAAAATGAACGCAACAAAACAACGAACGTGTCGGCAGGAAGCCTTCGTCAGCGAACAAGCTAAAGAAAGAACATAATTAAATAACAATAACACTTAGCTGAAAAGTAGTATCCGACAAGGCAGGGAGAGAATTGTGCACGTTTATGGCAACGTAGAATGTATGCTGGCAACGTAGACTGGATGATGGCAACGTAGACTGTATGATGGCAACGTAGACTGTATATGATGGCAAAGTAGACTGAATGAAGGAAACGTAGACTGAATGAAGGCAACGTTGACTGTATGATGGCAACGTAGACTGAATGAAGGCAACGTTGACTGTATGAAGGCAACGTAGACTGAATGAAGGCAACATAGGCTGCGTGATTATAACGTAGACTGTGTGAAAACGTAGACTAAATGATGGTGACGTAGACTGTATGATGGCAACGTAAGACTGTATGATGACGATGTAGACTATATCGTGGCAAAGTTAACTGTACTATGGTAACGTAGACTGTAAGATGGTAACGTAGACTTTATGATGGTAACAGGAAGAGAAAAATATAGTTTTAATGTGGATTTTGATTTCAAATTCTTAACAGAATGTAAGTCCCTTAGCTTAAGCAAAATTATGCTTTCCCATCAAGATACAGAGAAGGTTACTTGAAGAAGTTTATCTATGTTAGGGGAATTTTATGTCGAATTCCTTCTGCAAGCGAAAAATTAAAGGTTTATCAACCTTTAACCCTGTAATGATATTAAATCAAATTTCAAGGCCATCTATTTTGTAATTGCCTTTTCTAAATCTCGGCGAGGACAACGTCAAGATCATTGAAGATCATCATTGTTTGTTGATTCGAAAGAAAAAGCAATGTTTAAGAAAGATGGGCTCCCCACAGATAGAAAGATTGGCTCCCCACAGCCTGTGAGCAGTTTTGGATCCTTGTGCTAAGGCATGCATCTTTTAAAGAACTCGCAACCTTCGCACTTACATGTCTAACAACTCCGGTTAGTAATGCAGTAGTTGAGAGAATAGTCTCTCATGTATCGTCTGTTAAAACCAAATCAAGAGACAGAATGCAGCTCAGACTTGTAGACGCTGCTGTAAGAGTCAGGGCTGAACTTTTCCTAGCAAACACATACTGTAAAACTGTAAAGACTTTATCATGCTATCAAGTATACTTGACGAATTTAAATCAGACAAAGTCTATGGTACTACAGATTACATCAGACGAAGTCTATGGTACTACAGATTACATAAGACGAAGTCTAAGGTACTACAGATTACATAAGACGAAGTCTATGGTACTACAGATTATAGGAAAATGATAATATGGGGCTTTTCTTGTGAATTTCAATGTGTGTATCAATATTATTCGCCTGTCCGTTATGAGTACGACCGTACGAAGCACGATTATCATTTAAAAAAAATAATATCAACTTTCTTTCTTTTCTTTCAACACCAATTTTCCCTACTACACTAAGTCTCAGCCATTTGATGAGTTGTTTTGTGGCGTCCTTTGTTTCTGGTTTTCCCAAGATACTCCCTCCCTCCCTCCGCCCATCCCCCTCTCCCCCTTATTGTCATTAAAGAAAAACTCAATCGCATGTCGCCCCTCCTTGTATTTATAAAAAGAAAGTGACGCCAGTGTTGGAGCGCCCCTTCCGCACCCGTCTGCTCTATCTACGTCACTGAATACGCACCTCGTGCCCATGTGTGGGTAGGGAAGGGCGGAGGGGGGAACCTGCCCGTCATACGACTTTGAGTTTTCGCACACACAGTTTTCATTAGTTATTCTGAGATTCGGACATTCCAGGATATCCTATTCATCTCCCTAGTGACGTCATGTCACCTAAACAGCTTTCAAATATGTGGCTTCTAATTACTGTCACAACAGTTCTGTTTAGCCTAGTGACTCACTGACACAACAGTTCTATTTAGCCTAGTGACCCACTGTCACAACAGTTATATTATGCCTAGTGACCCACTGTCACAACAGTTCTATTTAGCCTAGTGACCCACTGTCACAACAGAGTTCTATTTAGCCTAGTGACTCACTGTCACAACAGTTCTATTTAGCCTAGTGATCTACTGTCACAATAGTTCTATTTAGCCTAGTTTTTGAATCAGCAATGTGTGTGTATGGGGGGGGGTGGTCTCATCTGTACGAACACCCAGAGGTCGGGTTCCAAATGTGTACAGAAAGGGGGATGTATCAATTTAACTCTATTGTAGAATAGAATAAACTGAAGAAAGATGGCTCCTAACCGTACCGCACATTGGGCTACTGTATTTAATACACTGTATTATACGTTGTGTGGGGCAGGGTGGGACTAATATATCCACAAGAATGTGTTATACGTTGTGTGTGGCAGTGTGGGACTAATATATCCACCAGAATGTATTATATGTTTTGTGTGGCAGGGTGGGACTAATATATCCACCAGAATGTGTTATACGTTGTGTGTGGCAGGGTGGGACTACTTCATCCCCTAAACTGTATTAAATGTTGTGTGTGGCAGGGCGGAACTACTAGAACCACTGTACTGCTTTATACAACAGTTATGATTAAGGGACGGTATTTTATTGCTCTTACCTGTATAGAACAAAACTTGCTAAGATCGGCACTGCATTTATCAATATTTCACACAACACCAGATTTCTCCACAATTATAATGTATCTATTTATTCTATTCAAATTCAATTCAGCACCGGCTAATGAATGATATTTTACTAACAAATCAAATCAATAAAAAAATATTTATTTCGTATTTATAAAAATCAATATTGATAAATAGAAAAGTACAGATCCTAAAAGTATAATATACATTTTCAATAATTATATAAGGCTGTAATGATATAGTGGAAAAAGTTCATAGCATTTAATAAGCCTGCGATAAAATGTATACATAATGAATGGGAGCTATTTCTTGATTGGCATATAACTAAAAAATAATTTGATTTTCATAACTATAGATGACTCAAAGATGTACATATATCTAGACGTGTAAAAAGTTAATATACTAAAAAATATATAACAATCAGTGGAATCTGAATTTAACGACCCTTACAACTGAATAAACAAAAATTTCTTGGCAAGATTTTGTTTAACCAGATAAATGAATGAATGTATTTTTAACTCTAGGCGTGCGATCTTAAATTTGAAAACAAGAAATTCACTTTAACAAAATTTGAGATTCAATGATAATGTTCACGGATCAAAACTAATATGTGCATTTTCTATTCAGTAAGATGTAATCACATAAATATATTTAGATCTTCTTCGTGAATTGAGGCTGAATGTTTTGTGTCTAATTCTTCTTTTGACACTTTATTCTCTGGTGCACGTTCCTCAATGGTTGCCGAGTTGGTACGGTTGAAAACCCTGGCACTGCTCTTCTGCAATGTTGACGGGTGCTCAACTAGAAATTGCCGGTCAATATTTGACAAGTTTCCCGGACTTGTGTCCAAATGAACGCAGGGCGCCACCAGGGGCGTCATGTTCATACCGCACGCAATGCAAAGCCAGTGGACCCACTCTTTCATCTCCCCCTGGGAAGGCGCCGCCAGATAGTACGTCCTGGTCTTTCCTCTGTGGACAGTGTTGACGGCCAGCAGATTGGGGAAACAATGTGAGGTGACGGCCTCGATAATCTGCTGACAGCTCTCGAGATTAATGGCGCCTATAATCTTACTGCTCTCCCTATTCTTGAAGTATATCATTTCATAATTATAAGAGATATGCTCGGACTGCCTCAAAACGAAGAAACGTTTCCTCCAGCTAGACCGTAAAAGTTTACAGCTTCGTTTCATTTTGTTTTCCGGTGGAGACTTGACGAGCCAGCCCATCACCAGGATGTATGGTAGCGCTTGACGTTTAGGGGTTGGCATTGGTTGAGTGGTTGACATGAAGACACAATCACCTGTGGGAGACATAGACAACTAAATGTTAGAAACTTATATTTATAAGATATGAACGGACATCAGTAGCGTTACTCTGAGGGATATCACCAGATCAGGATGCCACCAGATCAAGGTGTCACCAGAACAGGGTGTCACCAGAGTAACGGTGTCACCAGAGCAGAGCGCCACCCGATCAGGGCGCCACCAGATCAGACTGTACCAGAGTAGGATGCAACCAAAGAAGGGGCGGACTCGGGGGGGGGAATCCAGGCGAAGGGAGGGGGAATCCAGGCGAAGGGAGGGGGGACACTTTGAGTGTACCCGCACTGGGTGATACCAACCCTAGGGACGCCACAGAAGTATATAAACAAATTATCAAGCTTTTGAGACTTCTAAAATATTGGACTTCTATAACGAATCTTCAAGTTGAGGAAACCCGGGCTCTTGTCGTCATGTCGATCAATGACATGTTGATAAAGAGGCGCTCGCCACGAACCCCCTGAAGCGTTACCCGGGGAACAGTACCACCGTGTAGGGGACCCGCGCTGAAAGGCAAAGGCAACGCACGGAGACTGCGTTAGAACGAGCGCGATTGCATGGCTTCCCACCAAGTGCAGTCGAACTATTTTACTAAACGCAGAAACAGGTTGGGACATGATTACAGTTGCCGTATGGATATGAGGTGAAGGTGTGTGGCAACCTTTCACCGGTGATTCTAAATATGCAGTCTTGAGGGTACTGCTCCAAGGCAACCTCTCTCTCCCATCTACGGTGTGAATTAGTCGCGCCGTAGAATAACCATACAAACCCTAGTAGAGGGCGTCGGTCTTAAACAACTACGCGGTCCCCCCGGGGTGGTAAGGGGGGACTTTAGAGACGTTAAATACCCACCCCAACCCCTTAGAAAGTCCGGCCCTGTTGCTGCGTGAGCAGCAATCCGGCTGGCCAGGTGTTTCTTCTCTGGGGCTGCCACACTCAGCGGCCAATCGAGTGGAGGTCGAGTGTGGCGGTCTTAGCGTGAGCAGCAATCCGGCTGGCCAGGTGTTTCTTCTCTGGGGCTGCCACACTCAGCGGCCAATCGAGTGGAGGTCGAGTGTGGCGGTCTTAGGGGCGGAGCGTCCCTGGCGTGCCGCTTCGCGGCCCGATCGGAATAAAGAAACCACTGGGGGAGTGGTTGACGGCCGGTTTGGTTGGCGGGGTGGTGCGTTGGGGAGGACCATATGAGCCTCAAGGCTCGGTGTTCGCTGATTTTCTTAAGTTAGTTAGTTAGTTGAGGAAACCCTTCTTACACACTATCAATTTATCATACTAACATTACGTAACATCCATTAATTGCGTCAACAAATTAGGGGTCAGGGGTGCAGATTTTTTTTTTTACAACTGTTGACAAGGGAAGGAAGTCAACATTAATTTCGGTCAACAATTTTATCTATCTTTTATACAATTATATGTATATAACGAATATGTAAAAAAAAATCATTGACTGGTCTACATAATTTTTTACAAAATATTTGGTAATATTCCAGGCTATAGAATTTAGAATTTCAAAATGGTCACATTTAAATATTAGAATCAACGCTACGTTATTGGACTTAAGAAAAAAAGATGTGATTAAAAGACAGAGAGTGAAAGAAAAAAAAAAGAGAAATTGAAAGAGTGAGAGACAGAGTGTATATATATACAGAGAGGGAGAGAGAGAGAGAGAGAGAGATGGGATTTCATAAGATGGCAAATATCCAAATACTGAACAAGAGAAAAAGGCTGATATTTGAAGCGCTAAATTGCTAGACTTCACAAAGAGGATGTCATTGCACAATCAGCTTAATATGGCAATTATAAAGGAATCCGTTGCTTCCTATGCATTATTGATTTTTGCAAAAAGAACATTTCGCTCAGCAACGAGGAGATAAAAAAATGCGTAATAAATTTGCTAACAAAAATAATTAGATTAGTTCATTCTTTAATTATTCTACAATTTAGCATTGTCTCTAGTCATAATTTATAATTGTTACTAATGTAACATTGACTCTAGTCATAGATTCTAGTTATGACTAGTGTAACATTGTCTCTATAGTCATAGATTCTAGTTACTACTAATGTAACATTTGTTAAGGAAGTTTGAAACAACGAAACAAATATGTTGTTGCCCGCCTTAAAAAATATAAAATATAAATATTTATTAACTTATATTTATTTTTTTTGGGTGGTGGTGTTAGCAGATTTTAACATAATTAATTGGGGAGGGGGTCCTTGAAAGATTGACAGTTGTTGACAAGGAGGAGAAAAAAAAGTTCCTACAGTTTTTGACATAATCAATTTTATTTCTGAAGATGAATTCAATTAGTTCTTTATAAATAATTTATCTTTTATGTATGTCGTATTGGATACGCTTAGAATGAATTATTGCCAAACGTCCAATTAAACTAAGACTAAGATGCTAAGCTGTAGGCCTACAAAGCTAATTGTCTGCAAGAGGATCACTTTTAGGAACAAATAAAATTTACTATGACAATGTGATGCACATGGTTATGTCACAAACAAATGCTATTTACTTTTATACTTGGTAGATTCCGAGTCGTATGTTAACATTTCATCATTTACTTAACATTCCGACAACATTTGGAGAAACTAAGTAAGAAAATATATCAATATATGAAATTGTAACACGACTACTCTGACATGGCGTGTGAGCTTATTTCTTATGCTGTGGGTTATGTCAGTAGTATGGTTACTTATGTTATGTTGATATTTCAGGATGCCGACTAAGGCTTCTTCATTCTTCCACTTATAATCCGGGCACGCAAATAAGAATACTGAATCCTGGTTAAACTTACAGTACTTTATTGAACACACTTTATATTGATAATATTAATAAATAATCCTTGCATGAATGTAATTTCACATATATATCTATAGTATTCCATCATTAAGAAAGACACGTCCTCACACTACTGTCAACTCAGCTCAACTCTCTAATCACACAGCTCTCACGCTGCTCTATGCTCAGCTCTCACTATATCAGTCAACTCATACTTTTTTATCAGCCAAGCGTGGAAAACAACCGCTCTGACAAAAACATAATTTTACTCTCCAAAAACGTGGAGCTCACATTGTCCTCTCAAAATACATGGTCAACACAATTCACTGTTCACTCATGCTACCTCTCTGTTTTCATGTGAAAACATAGTCCGTTACAGAAATAAACTGATTAAAAAAAAAAAAAATTAATAAAAAACTTACACGTCAAAGGTGGGAGAAGAAATTAAGAGTACACCGTCCTCGCCTATGTAATGTTCTGCTGATGCAGCGAATTTCTATCCTAATATATAGCCACTGTCCTAACTATAGGTGATCACTGTACTAATGTGCTCACTTTCTATATGTAAGCACTTTACTAATGTATTTACTGTCAATATGTAAGCACTGTACTAATGTACTCACTGTCTATATGCAAGCACTGTACTAATAGGAAGGCGATTCAAATATATTTCATAAATCAGTTTTTTTTTTGTTTTTTTATATGACATATTGCGTGATAGCCAGAACCAATCAAAATCCAGGCAAGAAACTTGGTTATCAAACTTGAAGTGATTCGAGATTTGGCAATATTAGCAGCTATAGCGTCCACTACAAACATTGGGACCAATCTGCTCCAAGCTGGGCACGGTCCAAAGTTTACTGCCCCAGGCTTGGGCAGTGTTTTGTGTGTAGTTGAACACGGCAAACAATTTTTATCAGAGTAGTTCCGCTTCAATGAAAATCGCGTGTGTGTGTGTGTGTTTGCCTATTGTTGTCTCAGATTGGCCGGACAACGTTGGCTGTTATTCATTATACCGCATTACATCGAGGTGGACATGTGCGTACTTCTTGCTACATGACAAGGATGATCTCTAAGATGTGGTTGTGTGTAATCCATACAGATGTAGACGTGTTTGTGTGTCGTACACACAGATCAAATGTGGTTGCGTGTGGTCGACACAGTTGCAGTTGTGTGTGATCCACACAGATGCCGTTGTGTGTGATCCACATAGCTGTGGTTGTGTGTGACAGCACAAGCCGTATGCCTACATTCTAACTTCCACCAGATGACAACCCGGTGCTGCGCCGCCCATTGTCAATCACACCGTGTATCTAGTCTCGGCCTTTTGTCTAAAGTCTATAAGGTCTGAGTCTAGCGCCTATAGTCTATAAGATCTGAGTCTAGTATCTTTTACTATCGGTTATCAAATCAGACGGCTGGCCAGTGTCAGTGAGATATCATCTTCGGTCTGGCCTTGGCGGGGCCGAGTATTCGAATGATGTGTGAGCTGGAAAAAAAAGGGCACAAATTGCGCTAGAAAAAATTCACAGGAAAAAAGTCACAATTGTGCTAGAAAAAATTCACAACCAAAAGTTTTAAAAATAAAATTAGATAATAAGTCTGAAAGGAACAAATTTGTTATTAAAATATTAATATTCTTCGAAAAATCTCAAAATGATCTCATATTGCTCAAATAATAATAGTAATAATATTATGAGGTTGTATATATATCCTGAGAAGATTGGGGAACAAATGAATGAGTATATCGTTCGGTCCATTTGGGATACTAGTGAGTTTTAGTCTGATCACAGGTATGCGATTATCCAAGAGCCAAGGGAGCACCTTGGTAAAGTCTGACAAGATTGGGGCAAATGTATTTTTATATCTTTCTGTCCAAAGCCGCACTGACCACATTGCAGAGGCGTAGCGAGGGTGTTTGGCGCCCGGGGACAAGATCCATTTTAAAGCGCCCCTTTTTCTTTTTTTTTCAATTCTCAAAACCCATTATTTTCATCAATAAAATAATATCAAAGCACATTTTGGCGCCCCTAACTAGCAGGCGCCCGGGGAATCTTTCCCCTCTGCCCCCCCTCGCTACGCCTCTGCCACATTGAGGCCATTAATGCCTTGTCTGGATAGAGTTATCAGTAAACTAGTACCTTAAATCAATGCCTTTCCTTTGATTCATAAATGTTTGAGTTGTGGCGGTGCGAACAGAGGCGAGGATCAAATGACAATCCTTTTGGACGAGAGCTTAATCTCTAGAAAATCGCTTACTACCATTTATTGTTATTCAATCTGTAATAGTCTTGTTTCTTGGCTTCATGCATACCAATATCATAATTTTGAATAATGTTTGATTATAATATGCATACATAATACAAATAACTTAATAACACACGCATGAATAACTGAGTAATAATAAAATATATCATGAAATGAGTGAATTATAATGTGTATATGTATAATATAAATAACAAACACATTTCCTGCCAAAAGAGATTCAAAACACCATCCGAATAAGTGAATACTATTTTCTGTTTACTATTTTCCCAGAAAATAAACATTTATATGGACTGACAAATGTCGTGTCATAAACACTGGCACATAAGAGTTTATATAAAAAAAAATATTTTGTTACTTTTGTTTATATGAATTTTTGTCTGTGACTTTTGTTCCTGTGACTTTTTGGTCTGTGACTTTTGTTCCTGTGACTTTTGTTCCTATGACTTTTTGTCTATGACTTTTGTTCCTGTGACTTTTTGTCTGTGACTTGTGTTCCTATGACTTTTTGTTTATGACTTTTGTTCCTGTGACTTTTTGTCTGTGACTTTTGTTCCTATGACTTTTTGTCTGTGACTTTTGTTCCTGTGACTTTTTGTCTGTGACTTTTGTTCCTGTGACTTTTGTTCCTATGACTTTTTGTCTATGACTTTTGTTCCTGTGACTTTATGTCTGTGACTTTTGTTCCTATGACTTTTTGTTTGTGACTTTTGTTCCTGTGACTTTTTGTCTGTGACTTTTGTTCCTATGACTTTTTGTCTGTGACTTTTGTTCCTGTGACTTTTTGGTCTGTGACTTTTGTTCCTGTGACTTTTGTTCCTATGACTTTTTGTCTATGACTTTTGTTCCTGTGAATTTTTGGTCTGTGACTTTTGTTCCTGTGACTTTTGTTCCTGTGACTTTTTGTCTATGACTTTTGTTCCTGTGACTTTTTGTCTATGACTTTTGTTCCTGTGACATTTTGTCTGTGACTTTTGTTCCTGTGACTTTTTGTCTGTGACTTTTGTTCCTGTGACTTTTTGTCTGTGACTTTTGTTCCTGTGACTTTTGTTCCTGTGACTTTTGTTCCTATGACTTTTTGTCTATGACTTTTGTTCCTGTGACTTTTTATCTGTGACTTTTGTTCCTATGACTTTTTGTTTGTGACTTTTGTTCCTGTGACTTTTTGTCTGTGACTTTTGTTCCTATGACTTTTTGTCTGTGACTTTTGTTCCTATGACTTTTTGTCTATGACTTTTGTTCCTGTGACTTTTTGTCTATGACTTTTGTTCCTGTGACATTTTGTCTGTGACTTTTGTTCCTGTGACTTTTTGTCTGTGACTTTTGTTCCTGTGACTTTTTTTCTGTGACTTTTGTTCCTGTGACTTTTTGTTTGTGACTTTTGTTCCTGTGACTTTTTGTCTGTGACTTTTGTTCCTATGACTTTTTGTCTGTGACTTTTGTTCCTATGACTTTTTGTCTGTGACTTTTGTTCCTGTGACTTTTTGTCTGTGACTTTTGTTCCTGTGACTTTTTGTCTGTGACTTTTGTTCCTGTGACTTTTTGTCTGTGACTTTTGTTCCTGTGACTTTTTGTCTGTGACTTTTGTTCCTGTGACTTTCGTTCCTGTGACTTTTTGTCTGTGACTTTTGTTCCTGTGACTTTTGTTCCTGTGACTTTTTGTCTTGACATTCGTTCCTGTGACTTTTTGTCTGTGACTTTTGTTCCTGTGACTTTTTGTCTGTGACTGTTTTCCTTTGACTTTTTTCCTACAGTCAAATAATGACTAAATAATAATAAGGCATAATTTGATAAAGGAACAGGTCTTAATTTGCAGTAATCTACATCCGGGAACTGTCCCACTAAAAGAATTCTTCTCCTTACTCTTCTTTAAACATATTTTAAATTTGTAACATTACTAATCTATGACTAGAGTAAATTTTATATTGCAGAATTTATTAGAGAAATGACTAAGTCTAAATATTATTGTTATATATTTATTGCTAGTTCATTTTAATATTTAATTTGAAAGGACAAATGTTCCTATTCAGTGGCGTAGCTAGGGTGTGCGGGGGCGGGTGGACTGCACCGGGTGACACCATCTCAGGGGGTGACACCAAATTGAAAAATTGTATATTTACAGAGTACACACTGCTCGGTCTAACAGAGTACACACTGCTCGGTCTAACAGAGTACACACTGCTCGATCTAACAGAGTACACACTGCTCGGTCTGACAGAGTACACACTGCTCGGTCTGACAGAATACACACTGCTCGGTCTAACAGAGTACACACTGCTCGGTCTAACAGAGTACACACTGCTCGGTCTGACAGAGTACACACTGCTCGGTCTAACAGAGTACACACTGCTCGGTCTAACAGAGTACACACTGCTCGGTCTAACAGAGTACACACTGCTCGGTCTGACAGAGTACACACTGCTCGGTCTAACAGAGTACACACTGCTCGGTCTAACAGAGTACACACTGCTCGGTCTAACAGAGTACACACTGCTCGGTCTAACAGAGTACACACTGCTCGGTCTAACAGAGTACACACTGACAGCGTGTAAGTCTTAGGAGGGGGGGTGACATCATGAGTTTACCGCACCGGGTGGCACCAATCCTCTCTACATCACGTGTTCCTATTTTAAATAGGGCATAATAACTATTTAATTTATTATTATAATATATTATTATAATATTATAATGGAACCGCCTGACATCATCCTTGTCTGCTGACGTCATCCACGTCTGTTGACATCATCCTTGCCTAGTCTAACTATTTAAAGCGTAAAATATCATCATTTTCTCTGTGTTCCATTAATTGAATCCCCGTTCTCTCTCTGTCTTATGGGAGCAACCTGAAGTGATAAATGGTAATTTCTTACGTCCAATAGGTCATCGTGGGTGATGTTCTGGCCATTTGAACTTATAAGAATTTTTTATAGCCATAACAATTGACACCACGAGTTAACCGCACCAGGTAACACCAATCCTAGCTACACCACTTGTTCCTACTTTAATGAGGGCATATATATATATATATAATAACATTTATTTTGCTACAAATGATCTAATGATCTGATTTATACAATAAAAATATCATCTTTGACGTCAGTATACATTGAGTCAACTCCGCCTCCCCATTGTCAACAATTGTCAAACTTGTCCCGCCACTCCCCTTTATTTTGTTGACGTGATGTATGGACTGCCCTTAAGTCATAACATCATTCCTCTAGGTCGCGTGTTCACATCATTACTTGTTGTAACGAGCTTCCAGCTTTAAATCATATTCAACTGCCACTGTTACATATTTGATACCGATTTACTCTCTTGCCCCTTTTCTTAGAAGTGACGTCATACAATGGTACATAACGTTTGGGCCATTTTACACAGCAGTAGTTGAAAATATGCTTGGAACAAATAAAACCTTGTTCTAACCCTAAGTTTTGCGCGAATAATATCTCCTTGTTTGTACTGTTTCAATGGGCGAGTCGCCATTGTATATGTTAATGAATCAAAATAAAAGCTAAGACGTCACAGACAACGATATGTGATTTAAAAATTTGCAAGCATAACAAAGAAGAATTTTGACATTATTAATTCAACAAATTTATTATGGTAATATGTTCACAAATATGTATACCAGTAAACTGTCTAAGTTAATACGTACAATATTTACATCTTGTCAATAATTCATCACCACTTCTTGAAGACAATAACTGGTCAATGACGTCATATGGATATTTTTCATAATTTCAACTATAAAATAATGAAATTGAAATTTTCCCTGATGCGAGCCAAACTCAGTGGACTCTTGAGTAAAGACTCCGTTATATAAAGGGGCGGCAAACTCAGTGGACTCTGAGTAACCACTCCGTCATATGATGGGGAGGCAAACTCAGTGGACTGTGAGAAACCACTCCGTTAGATGAATGCATTGAAATAAATGGCAAGAAAAATGTACATTCAATTTTAAGTCGACTTTTTTTTATTTTAAATGCAACCAAATTTCAAGACAATGTTAATCAAACATTTCTCCAATGGATCTAGTGTTTGATGTTATGATGTCACATAATACATGCAAGAAACACAGACATTCCCAAGTAAACACGTTTCTATGAATCATTATGAATGGCAAAAGTGGGGAAAAGTGTGTGTGTGGGGGGGGGGGACTTTAATTTTTAGAATCAACACTTAACCCAATTATTGCATGACAAACCTCTCCCTCCCCATCTCCCGCTTGTATACCAACACATAAACAGTAAGGAACACACTATCCTTGAAACTCTGGAGTTGAGAATGCAATAACCAAAATGAAATCAATGCATCCGAGGCATGCTATTTATAGTTCACGTGAATCCTACGTTGTAATAGTTTTTATTTGTTTAAATGTCAGCTTTAATAATAAAATGTAAAAAATATCAATTGTCCATTGAAGGGCTCGCCAAAGAAATCATGCAGGGCACAATGAGAGGAGGGAGAAGAAGAGGAAGACAGAGAAAAAGATGGGAAGATGACATCTAAGAGTGGACGGGACTAAAACTAGGCGATGATGTGCGAAGTGCAGAAAACAGAGAGGAATGGAGAAGTAAAGTGTTCATGTCATCCCCAACGGTCCAGGGACTAAAGGACATGATGGTGATGATGAAGTGATTACATGTTAAGCTTTTCCCTCACATCAATTCTCCGTAAAGTGGGAAAATATAAAATAAAAAAATAAATAAAATCAGAAATATATCCTAAACACTGTCATATTTGACCTATACAGGCATAGATCACTAGCACAGTATTATCTCCCTTCTACAGCAGTATCATGTATCCTAATATCGCAAATTCAGCCATATCAGCTTATATCAGCATGTACAGGACCACATCACTGACCGAAGTCGAGCGTCATAAAAAGTTCTCACGTATTATTAACAAAAACAATAATATTACATGTTATATTTACAGTTACAAATTATAAGACTATATAATATAAATAATAATTGTGTTTTCAAGGTAAGAATTTTAAAAATATTACACCAGACGAAGAGCCAAGACGCTTGACTCATTGAAAGTTAACATGTATCAGCCACTACCAGGCATGTCTTTAATTCCTGTCAGAGCCACTACCAGGCATGTCTTCTTTTGGATCTATATTCTAATCACAGCTTTTGAAATTTAAACAAAAATGAATTAATCCACTTATTGTTTTATAAGGTTCAGTGTTGAGTTATCCCACTCCAAATCTTCTTCTTCAACACTGTATTGGAATTCTTCTCTCCTCCTCCGTCTCTCTGTCCAGATAAAAATAACAAACACAACTATGACCACGAATAAGACGACACAGATTACAATGATGAACACGGCGCTGAAATCCGTGGGTGCGTGCTTGGAGTCGTGAGTGTCTGAACTGGGAAACTCCTCGACTCTCTGGTGGATGGCCTCCACGCTCGACTGAATGTTCGCCGTGGGCGGCGACGAACTGATCTCGAAGCTGGGGGCTACTAAAATCTTGATGAAGAGAGGTTTAGACTTGCCATCAGATGAGCAATCGTTGGCGACGACGCCGAAGAAGTATTCCTTTCTGAAAGAATAGTCGAGCGGTTCGAGATTCCTCAAGGCGCCCTCTGGTGAAATCTCAAACGGGACGTCGTCAGTGACGATTTCATACCCGCACACCGCTGTGGCGCCCTCAAAACTCTCTACGTCTGTTTCCTTGATGGTCAGTATCGAGTCATACATTCGCCCTTCCTCGACGTACGCTGAGTATGTTTCTTTAGCAAGGTTGACGTCGTCTTCGGCGTGAACGACCTTGATGAGGACGTAGGCTTTCTTGGAAACCTTTGCGGGCCTCCCACAGTCCCTGGCCACGACGCCGATCTTGTAGAACTGTTGCGTGACGACGCTCAGCTGAGAGTTGGGCCTCGCGCGAACTTCGGCCGCGCCGATGAGTTTGTCGTGGAGGATGATCTCGAAAGGTATCGGCCCCTGCTTCCTGTTTCTGAGAACGGCGTAGCTGCAGATGAACTGCCCGGCACCCGAAGTGTCACGATCAAAGGCAGATAACTGTGGGTACATGTGGACCGTTGTTTCATTCTCTCGGATCAGGCCGAAGAGTATCGGTGTGCCTCTGCTGTGAAATTTGGACCAAATGATTGGTCGAAAATTATTGGCCTTGAAGATGGCGCCAGTGGCGTGCAACAAGATGAGAAGGAACACAACTAAACATGACGTGTACAGCATTTTCTGAGATGAACTATGCAAATATTTCCAGATGGTGAAAACTGTGGAGTATAGAAATATAATTTTCGTTTTAAACTCCAAAAATGAACGTACTCGTAATATAGACATAAAGTAAAGAAGCATTAAAATTAAATATATTTTAATCACAAATAAAATCATTCTCTATGTAGGAATGTATGGCTGTGTTCAAGAGGCATGCAAACATAAAGATTCCCAGAAGTTTTCAGTAAGTTGGATTCTTATGAAATGCGTTACTTGAATGCATGTTTTGTCAAGTAAGTTTAGTAGAAGGGAAGCTCACGCATGGCTGCCGCCATTGATTGTCGTGTTATTTCTGGCACACTTTAAAAAAAAAAATTAGTCAAATCGTACATATGGTTGCAGGCTTTAGTCAAATCGTACATATGGGTGCAGGCTTTAGTCAAATCATACATATGGGTGCAGGCTTTAGTCAAATCGTACATATGGGTGCAGAATTTAGTCAAATTGTGAATATAGGTGTAGAGTTTAGTCAAATCATGCATTGGGGTACATAAATTAGATTTGTTGGAACACCCTGGCCCATGGGCACCCGCACTTCCCCCCCCCCCCCGGATTGATTCGATACAAAAAAATTTAGACAAAAATAGACAAAAATTTTATTAAAGTAAAGATAAAATAAAGAGAAAGAAACTAAGCTGATGTCCTGTCCGTTCGTTTACCATACAAATACGCTATAGTAAATTAAAACTATATTAAAACAGTACTAAAAATTTTTTGTCCCCCCCCTGGAAAGTTAATCGATTTTTTTGCCCCCCCCCCTAGAAAGTTTTCTGCGCCCATGCCCTGGCCTCTAATATAAATTAGCTTACCTGCACTTTTAACTTTTAAAATAATACTACCTGCCATTTTAACATATCAAGTATAAAAAAAAAAAATTCGTGTATTTTATTTAAAATATGCAACAAACTTATCGACTATTTAGGTTATAATTTAAAACAAACTTACGTGCTCTATCAGATCTCTGTCCAGGTATTATTGGTCGAGCTATCCAAACAAGGAATGGAGTTCTAGCAACAAAATCCAGAGTGAACACACGCAGCCAGCGATGCTAGAATCGTTATGTCAACAGGCGTACCGATCTGTTTGGGATAGACCACCGATATTAAACCAACATTTACCCAAGAGGCGATCTTATAGTGACCGCTGACCAATGAAGCGTTGACAAGCCCCACCCGGTCCGAAGAAAGGTTGAACAATTCATGTGAGGAGGGTGAGGGGAGGAGAGGGTCGGCGGCAGACGGCGACCGCGTCAATGACTCATATCAGTCACATAATATCAAAAGGGGGTTGGGGAGGGGGGAGGCGACGAGGACATAAGGACCCTTCCATGAAAGCGTGCCCATGTGGTCAACTGTTGACACGTAAGTTAACAAGTGATTAAAATTTCACACAATGGACCACTCAGCCGCGGGATTTCTCCAGCAGGCTTTCCAAGTGAAGTCTCGAGAAGGGTTTTGTTACCCACCTCCAACGTGCTGAACGTCCAGGTGACAACAACGCTGTAGACTGGCTGGTGCCAACTGGTCGTTTCAAGTGAAGGGAATTGAAATGACAGGTTTACAGTTGGTACAGTTGGCGTGCACATGATTGTGTTTTCTCTTCTAACCTTGATCATAAATTTAACTATCCAACATTTGTCCATGGACTTTATTAAGCTTATTTCTTTTAAATTAATTTGCGCTATACCGGCTTTGGGTGCGAAAGGAAAGAGATCTCAAAGCCATTTCTATGGTATAACGAATTCACCCAGGAACAAGTCACAGGGGGAAAAAAAATGAAAATCAAAAAAATTTACCAAACTACATACGCATTGATGAGTATCACATTAATACATTAATAGATAAGTCTGACAGAAAAAAAAAAAGCATTAACAAAATTGAATTCTGTTTGTGAGAACAGTTGGAGAGCATGCTGGTAAATTCTGACAAACCTGGGGAACACATTAGTTTTATTTATTGTTCGGTCCAACGCGACATTGACCACATTGAGGCCATTGATGGTTTGTTTGGAGCGTGCTATCATTAAGCTAGTACCACAGTGCAAAGCCCCCCTCCCCCCTTGCTTTCCTTTGATTCCTTTCCACTACTATGCGAGATGGGTCGGGGAGATAGTGTCAGATTCTTTTAAACCACAATCACACGCACGTCAACAAACAAAATACAAACAACTTTCACCGCGAGCGACAATCAAATCACACATCTCTTTGACGAGAGCTTAATCTCTGCACCAATCGCTTTCTACCGTTTATTGTTATCCAATCTGTAATACTCGTGTTTATTGGCTCCATGCATAACAATGTAAATAATTATGAATAAATCATAGAATTAAATGTGCGATTATGATATGTATATATATTAATCAAATAACAGGCACACATATTTAATACCAAGTGAGAGTTGAGCCACGATCCCCAAATGAGCCGTTGCCTACTTCCATTTACTGATTAAGTCTATAATAAAGATTTATATCAACTTACAAATAAAGTTAAGGTAAATAAAACGTTTCCTTGTGACCAGTTTTTCAGGTGAATTTTTACTGTTCCGTTTTTTCCTACAATTTCAGCAAGAAAGGGCGTTAAGAATTGTAGTAAAAAAATAATAAATATTATTTGAAAATCTCGCTTCATCCCCAAAGGCTCGAAGCATAGCACATACCAAATTAAAGTACAAAATGCAACATTACAAAAACTACCCATTCTAAGTCTTTCATACCTTGCAACCATAAACAACACAGGCCAATATACATCTACTAGATAATAGCTAGATAGACAACATCACCTCAGCAGGTGTTTGTGAAATAGATAAGTCTTCAAATCAGTTTTGAAAGAATCCAGTGTCTGACTGTTTCTAAGAGCGACAGGAAGGGTGTTCTGAATTGTTAGGCCAGCAAATGCGAAAGTGCGCCCCTCGTAAGCCTCAAGGTGACCATGTGGTATCGAGAGTCTGACACTATCAGATGAGCGGAGTTGTCTAGTGGGTACATAAGGCGTCAGTAGCGCTTTAAGATAGGACGGTGCCAGTTCATGCAAGCAGCGGGAGCACAGAGTTGCAATTTTGTACTCTATGCGAGCGCGGACCGGCAGCCAATGCAACTCTCTCAGAAGTATTTTAGCATAGTCGAATTTGCGTTTTCGAAGAACAATGCGAGCCACATTATTCTGTGCTTTTTGAATTTTATCCAGGAGCGTAGCTGGAAGACCCACCATAAGAGCATTGCAGTAGTCTATGCGTGATAGCACGAATGCAGACTCTTTGATGCATCTAACGTTAAGAAAGGTCTAATATGGCTAATTCTGCGCAGCTCTAGAAAAAATTGCCTTGCAAAGCATCTTAATGTGATTTTCCCTAGTTAGTGTTCTGTCTAAGTAGACACCCAGGTTTCGCACTGTTTGAACACACTAAATCTGTGTACCTGAGAGAGTAAGGGTTTGTGTGTAATTTATATATTTTAGCGTTTGAGCGGTAGCAATGGGGATCAGTTCGGTCTTTTCATCGTTCAATTTAAGCTTGTTTATAGTCATCCAGTGCTTAACTGACTCCACTGTCTTCTGTGGCATAGTAAGAAGCTGAGGGATCTGAGAGGGGATAACAGATAACTGATGTGGGGTCTCATCCGCAAACATGTGATATAGCATATCAAACTGCTTGATCACTGCACCCAGGGGCTGAACGTACATGGTGGAAAGCGCCGGGCCTGGGACCCGGGGTACTCCGAATTCGATGATAGATTGCTTCGAGGTCAAGCCGTTTGCGATAACTGATTGGACCCGATTTGTCAGATACG
Organism: Lymnaea stagnalis; assembly: GCA_964033795.1. Taxonomy (NCBI): domain Eukaryota; kingdom Metazoa; phylum Mollusca; class Gastropoda; family Lymnaeidae; genus Lymnaea; species Lymnaea stagnalis. Next base: position 1,983,124 of record CAXITT010000039.1, read on the forward strand.
AGCGGAATCATTTCAGGACGGTATCGATGAAACCGAACATATTTTCCAGACGTTGGAGAAGTATGCCGTGGTCAAGCGTTTCGAACGCTGCCGATAGAACAAGTAACGACAAAAGCGATATCTTGCCCTCTCCAAAAGATGACAGAAGGTCATTTTCGACGCGCAACAGGGCTGTCTCGGTAGAGTGATGCGCCCTATGTACTGTCTGGAAAGGCTCAAACAAGTCGCACCGAGTGAGGTGATTCAGGAGCTGACGGAGAACAACTTTCTCTAAAATCTTCGATACAAATGGTAGATTGGAGACGGGACGATAAGTTTCCAACATATTTGGGTCGAGATTCACCTTCTTTAGCATTGGAGTGACAACCGCCTCTTGAAGAGCGGATGGAACAATACCAGATTTTAAAGACTGATTTATGATTTTAGTAATCGTTAATTAGAAGCGGAAAAATTAAGTACCACCCAGGGCGCCCCAAATCCTAGCTACTCCACTTCCTGTTCTGTCCCATTCTATAATAAATGTAATCTGACATGTGATTCCCTCGTACAAATAAAGATCAGAGAGTGGTGGTTGTCAGAGAACAAATCTAAAATTGTACTTATAAGCAGTGGATAAGCTAGGGTTAGTGCCTCGGGGGGGGGGGTCAAGATTTTTTGCCGCCACTTCCAACTCAAAACTATGCAGTTGGCCGAAAATGCCGTCATCCATGAAATATAAAAAGTACCACCCCCTCTTCTTATGTCACTGTCTGTAAATACGCAGAGCTCTAGCTTGCATGGCACCAAATTCATTTTGTAACAACAATGCATTCTGACCCTGGTGTAGATGACAGTGATGTTAATGATCTCTTTATAGACGTGATGATCACATCCTTTGTCGGTATTCACCTTATTTTGTCGCCTGCTAAGATTAGTGTTGCACGGGCGGGCCAGTATTCCCCCCCCCCTTTTTTCCCACACGAAAAAACTACAGTTTGCCGAAAATGCCTCCACTCAATTTGATTTTTTTTTTTTTAAAGTTCCCGTCCCAGACGGACTACCCCCTCCTATTCAAAATTCTTTAACAGGTGGCTTGCACCCATTTCCTAAGTTAACGATGGAACAGATTTGAAAAATTCCCCATTACATTTTTATGACTAAGATATTGATTTTCAAAAGTGTAAAAAAACAACAACAAAAAAACAAAAAAACAACATCAACAGAATCTGAGCTTCGTTTACGCCTAAAACAGAGAAAGGCATATCTTAGTTCTGTAATTTCTTATAGTATATATGTCTCTTCTGGTGTGGCTGCATCCTATTTACAACCGGCCCTCACCCCACTCAACATGTTTTATTTTAATAGTACCGAGTGGGGGAAAAACCTGTAGAGCAGCGAGCGTGAAGGACGGTTGAACCCTGGTAAGAAAGTTTACTTTTTTCGGAGGCGACTATTATATCAATAAAGCGTCACGGGTTTGGTGTAGGACTGTCTGTAAGATTTAAGTCTCTGTATGGGACTATTTTTAAAAATACCTGCAGGTAGGGTGTAGGACTTTCTGTAGGACTATTGATTATAGATAATGAGAAGTTAACTCTTTATTGCAGCTCTTGGACCCACCAGGCATTCTCTCTTAATACTCGTACACTGTGTAAAAACTGCTCCCATTTAAGCGCTAGTATATTTCTTGTCTCCCTGAACCACCTTGTTGAGTGTTTTTTTTATATTGTTGCGATAATTCATAACTAATGTGCTGTGAGCAGGTGTTGTCAGAGGTTCAGAGAACCCGATGTCCTGAGAAGTCGGCCTTTTTTTTTTTAAAGGCCATTGGTAGATTCGTAAAAAAGCGCCGCGCACTGATTTGCTGTCCAGGGAATGGTCGCACTGATTTGCTGTCCAGGGAATGGTCGCACTGATTTGCTGTCCAGGGAATGGTCGCACTGATTTGCTGTCCAGGGAATGGTCGCACTGGTTTGCTGTCCAGGGAATGGTCGCACTGATTTGCTGTCCAGGGAATGGTCGCACTGATTTGCTGTCCAGGGAATGGTCGCACTGATTTGCTGTCCAGGGAATGGTCGCACTGATTTGCTGTCCAGGGAATGGTCGCACTGGTTTGCTGTCCAGGGAATGGTCGCACTGATTTGCTGTCCAGGGAATGGTCGCACTGATTTGCTGTCCAGGGAATGGTCGCACTGATTTGCTGTCCAGGGAATGGTCGCACTGGTTTGCTGTCCAGGGAATGGTAAGCGAACAAAAGGCACCGGAAAACTTTTTAAATAGCTGTAATTTTATTTGTAAGGCAATATAAATGTTTACTATAGACTGACTAATCAGTAAATGGAAGTAAGAGACGGCTCAGTAGGCTTTAGCACGTTGTTCAAGTCTTGCCCGGGATTTAACTGTGTGTGTGTTATTTGGGGTAAATATAAATATTACAATCAAACATTTAATTCTATGATTTATTCATAATTATTTACATTGTTATGCACGAAGCCAATTAACACGAATATTACAGATTGAATAACAATAAATGGTAGTTAAGCGATTGGGGCAGAGATTAAGCGCTCGTCCAAAAGGATTGTCATGTGATCCTCGCCTCTGATCTCCCCGACACATCTCACATAGTAAGGAATCAGAGGAAAGCAAAGGGGCATTGTATTGTGGTACTAGTTTAGTGATAACGCTATCCAGACAAAGTATCAATGGTCTCAATGTGTTCAGTGGGGCATTGGACCAAAAGTTATAAAAAATTCATTTGTTCCCCAATATTGTTAGAATTTACCAGCCTGCTCCTTCGACTATTCACATAAAAAAAATATATATTATTTTGTTACTATGTTTTTCTTTCAGACATATTTATATTAATTTATTAATGTGATACTCATCAATGAATATATATATTTGTATAAATGTGTATGATTTTCAAATGTATTTATTTTCTTCCTATCATTATTCTTCCTATGTATTTTGGTTCCAATTACATATATTTAGTCTTTCATTAAAATATGTATGGACTTACACATAAAATTGCTTTTTAATAAAAATAAAAAAAGTGTGAAATTATTTTTCTGTGACTTTTTTGCTTATGACTTTTGTATGTGACTTTTTTCTGTCACTTTGTTCTCTGACTTTTTATTCCTGTGACTTTCTTCCCTACAATCCAGCAAATTACTTCTCCAAGCATCTGGATAACCTAAAGGAACATCATGTTTGGATGATGTAGCATGCACCAGTAGCGTCGCAGAAGTTGCCGGAATTCTCATTGTGTCACTTTCATACCGCCTACGGAGCTCCATCTCCGGGTTTGAATTCTTTTTTTTTTCTTAGATGAGTTGCCATCCAAGGTTAGCGAGTGCCATCCAAGGTTAGCGAGTGCCATCCAAGGTTAGCGAGTGCCATCCAAGGTTAGCGAGTGCCATCCAAGGTTAGCGAGTCCCATCCAACCGGGTTGCTTGCGCTATTTTTGCTTGCCTGGGCTTTGGTGGGGATTAATCTCAAGACCACGAGATTGGGATTGGGGTTTAATTTATTCGTAGGAATTGTAAAAAAACCACAAGCGCATTAGTACATTTACGAGAAAACTTGAGCCCCCTTTCAATACCAGGCCTGGACCAAACAGTTGGCCTCACCACCCTTTTCACTATTAATTTACTCGCATTGGTGATTTAACAAACAACAACGCATTCATAAGTAGTTAACCCGGCTGTTAATTAAGTTTGTGTCTACGTGACTCTGATCCACTGTCAGTGTTACAAGCTGAACAACTGGTTATACATCTGGTTCCCAACCCTTGGGGTCGCCTCCAGTGGCGTAGGAAGGGAGGTGCGGAGGGAACGGTGCGTCACGGGTGGCTATTTATTTCTTCTGGACATTGAGAAGGGCTGCATTTTCGGCCAACTGCAGAGTTCTTTTCGTTGAAAGGAGGCTGCAAAAAAACGTGGCCCGCCCCGGTTGGCACTAACCCTATCTACGCCACTGATAACCAACTGATATGTGATTTCCCAGCTGAACATTGGGGTCGTGGGCCGAAACAGTAAACAAACAAAGAATGGTGTTAAAGGAATTTTTTTCGGTGGATTTGTTAATTTTGAATACTTTCACCACACTGCATCTATTTGTGGGTAGTTTGTACCGCACCACGTTAATTTCTTTATTGTATAGGAGGCGCGGTTCATTATTGCTTCTATAAATAGGATCGCGCACCACCGTTCCTCAAAATATAAGAATTAGATCACGCGTCACTGCTTCTTTCAAATCGGGTTGCGACTCAAAAAAAGTTTTCGAATCTGTGTTTTCGATATAGTGGAAAATGATATTTATCTTCCCAAACTACCAACCAACAATATGTGACCCTTTAGAGACCTCGTGTTACCCACCAACATGATGGGACCAATTAGAGACCTCGTGTTACCCACCAACATGATGGGACCAATTAGAGACCTTGTCTTATCAACGAACACGATGTGATCCTTTAGAGACCTAGTGTTATCAAGCAACATGATGTGACCCTTGAGAGACCTTGTGTAATGCTCCCGTTCGTCCCATTTTTCAAACCTTAAATATATGGAAAGCCTAACTAATCCTATATATGACATTTTATGGACTGCAGTTTATAAATAAGATTTTGAAAAACCCCTTCTTTCGAAATAGTTGTCTTTGTAGTTAAATGGAACCCAGCGTAATGTAAACCTTTTTAAAATAAAACACGCACATACACATACCGGTCCAGGTCGATTCAGGATGGGTAATCCCCCCTCCTCCTCCCCCCCACCCACCCCCCCCAAACCTTCCTCTATGCTTGTGCCCTCTCTTGATGACCCCCGACAGGACAAAAATGACAGTCACATCTCCAGCCACAAGACGACAAGCTTACCCCAGGCTAAAACAATTTATGGTGGGAAGCCGTGGATATTTGCGCACAGTTTTCTGAAAGTAATCTCTAAGTTTCCTAAAAACCGCTATTCCACTAATTTCATGCTAACCGCACTTGAAATCATCTGCGAATGGGCAGAAATATTAATAACGCAGTGACATATAATGTAATGATGGAGCGAAATGTAATGTAAGGGTCAAGCGACATGAATTGCAATACAAAAACTCAACGGCAATAACCGTACGTTTCGATAATCAAGACTTGAGTTAAAATGATTCTCGTGTCACCAGGTAAGACCTTCAATGCTAATTAGAAGATCATACCGTGCGCTTGGTTAATATTTGGGAAATTGGTGTGTGTGTGTGGGGGGGGGGGTTCTTTTTTTTGTGGGGGGGGGGGGGTTTTTTTTTATTGTGGGGGGGGGGGAGGTGTATGTGTTGTGAAGTGGGCGTCTTAAACTAATCTTGATGGATTATCTATATCTAGCCTTGCCGTACAATGTTGGCGTTTAACTGCTTCAAATGTTCGGATGTTTCGTACTTCCCGTGTGTTGAGATCAGAGACCGTGGTGGATAGCTGGATGAAGTCATTGTATCATTGTGTGGTGCTGTTTCAATTCACAGAGGATACCACAATGGTTGTGTGTGATACTATTAGACACACTTGATATTGAATTCATTCTTTGAAGGAAAAAAGTACAACCTATTTTCTAATAACAAATTGAATATGTCCATTATAATGTAATTATGTTACACATGGCATACTCCTTGTGAAACTTTTTATGTAAATATTTAGTACATGACATATACATTTTAAGTCATATAATGTAAGTATTTTTGTTTATATATAATCCAATAAATTTATGCATTTAGAAATCTTCAAAATGTACTACCAAGTTTGATATAGTTAAGCCTTTGATATAGTTAAGCCTTTAATATGGTTAAGCCTTTGATATAGCAGAGCCTTTGATATGGTTGAGCCTTTGATATGGTTCAGCATTTGATATGGTTGAGCATTTGATATAGTTGAGCCTTTGATATAGTAGAGCCTTTGATATAGTTGAGCATTTGATATAGTTGAGCCTTTGATATAGTTGAGCCTTTGATATAGTATGTTGAGCCTTTGATATAGTTCAGCCTTTGATATAGTTGAGCCTTTGATATAGTTGAGCCTTTCATATAGTTCAGCCTTTGATATACTTCAGCCTTTGATATGGTTGAGCCTTTGATATAGTTGAGCCTTTGATATAGTCGAGCCTTTGATATAGTTGAGCCTTTGATATAGTAGAGCCTTTGATATAGTTCAGCCTTTGATATAGTTGAGCCTTTGATATAGTTGAGCCTTTGATATAGTTGACCCTTTGATATAGGTCAGTCTTTGTTACGTAGAGCTTTTGAAACAGTTGAGCCTTTGATGTGGTTGAGCCTCTGATATATTTGAACATTTGATATGTTTGAGCCTTTGATATGGTTGAGCCTTTGATATAGTAGAGCCTTTGATATAGGTCAGCCTTTAATATGGTTGAGCCTTTGATATAGTTGGGCCTTTGATATAGTTGAGCCTTTGATATAGTTCAGCCTTTGATATAGTTAAGCATTTGATATACTTCAGCCTTTGATATGGTTGAGCCTTTGTTATAGTTGAGCCTTTGATATAGTTGACCCTTTGATATAGTTGAGCCTTTGATATAGGTCAGTCTTTGTTACGTAGAAATTTTGACACAGTTGAGCCTTTGATGTGGTTGAGCCTCTGATTTTTTTGAACATTTGATATGTTTGAGCCTTTGATATGGTTGACTCTTTGATATAGTAGAGCCTTTGATATAGGTCAGCCTTTAATATGGTTGAGCCTTTGATATAGTTGGGCCTTTGATATAGTCGAGCATTTGATATTGTTGAGCATTTGATATGGTTGAGCCTTTGATATAGTTGAGCATTTGATATGATTGAGCCTTTGATATGGTTGAGCCTTTGATATAGTTGAGCCTTTGATATAGTTGAGCCTTTGATATGGTTGAGCATTTGATATGGTTAAGCATTTGATATGGTTGAGCCTTTTCGTTGAAATTGCCAGTAAGTTTCAGCCACTTCATTACGGTTAGCTTTCTTTCCATTCAAGCCAAAAGTTCAGATGCTTATGTTTTTATAGCAATAAAATGCTTGACATACTCATTAACTTTCAATTATTTTAAAACCACCAATGTGTATGTGGTATGAAGAACTAAATTCATTAACGTCGTACTAGCAAAATTACAGAGACATTGAGAGAGTGACGACTGGCGGATTATAATGGAGAGAGATCCTTGGTGGCAAATGATCCAGTGGGTGGAGGGGCTACATGACGATGATGGTGTTATTTTAAAAGTAATAGGAAACAACACCAAACACTACCGCCATTTTGTATGTATCACGTGACCATGGAATGTCTGTAAAGCGTCATGCAGTTGTTGATGACGTGCGCAGACAGAAAATAAATGTATACACACATCTACAGCTATAACAAATAAAAGACCTCATAAGCAAGTAGATCGTTTATTCCTGTCGCAGGTGACTCGTGTTTGGATCTCCCTTTAGAAAAACGGCCCCCAAATACTGTAAGAGTGCTCATGTCACGTGGCTCTCCAATGACTGCGATGCACACCTCAACGTCTGCCAAACTCTGCCTGGGAACTCTCCTCTACCTGTCTGTGCACAAGGTACAGGTAATTTAACATGTCGTGAATACTGCAGTAAGTCGTAGCAGAAGTCTGCAGTAAGTCGTAGCAGAAGTCTGCAGTAAGTCGTAGCAGAAGTCTACAATCATACAATCATACAATCATACTATCATACAATCATACAATCATACTATCATACAATCATACAATCATACAATCATATAAAACAATTCCATTCTAAAGCAAGGTGCTTCTTGTCTAATATAAGATAACACAATCCTATTACAAATATAAAATTCAAATAAAACCCTTCCACACAATAATTGTTATGGAAATGAGAGAAAAAGAATATTGCGAAAACCGCTTTTTTTTTTAACAGACTTTCCCATACCTTGGTTCGCTTATTTCCATTTTATAATGCACCCTTCACTCCATTTTTATTACCATAATAATTGTTAGAAGTGTATGACTATAATGTTTGACTAGATGTGCAGGACTATAATGCTTGTCTGGAAATGTATGACTATAATACTTGTCTGGAAGTGTATGACTATAATACTTGTCTGGAAGTGTATGACTATAATACTTGTCTGGAAGTGTATGACTATAATACTTGCCTGGAAGTGTATGACTATAATACTTGTCTGGAAGTTCTTGACTATAATAATTGTCGGGAAGTGCATGACTATAATACTTGTCTGGAAGTGCATGACAACAATGTTTTTCGGAAAGTCCTTGACTATAATACTTGTCTGGAAGCGCATGACAACAATGTTTTTCTGGAAGTGCATGACTAAAATAATTGTCTGGAAGTGCATTATTATAAAAATTGTCTAGCTCGTTGATATGAATTTAATGGAAATTTGTGAGTCATGCTCACATTTCTTCTTTTACCTATTTATCTTACGGCCCCACGATCAATGCACTGACCATTCTGGCTCCAATTTATGGAGAGGCTATTGAATAGGATATTTCACTGGTTGCAGGGCTACTCATGGGTCCGCCTACATATTGTAAATAGTAGCACACTAATATGTATGAGTAGACTTCAAGTCATTTACAAATGTGTTCGATAAACTGGAATATTCTTAAGTAAAGACTCAGTTACAACAGTAGGTATTCACATGAGAACATCTTGTACCGTTAAGTCTGTACATTTGTACGCCCGTACATCAATCATTAAATGTAACACGTGTTAGATTGTTAGTACCTTAAAATTAACTCAACAACCATAACATAACCTATATATCCCATTTACCCCATACCCCACAAAACAACAGCACGTTACTTTTAATATCAGTGAGTAAGGGAAAACCTCTGATTTATTAATATATATATATATTACATAACAGTATGGAGCTTATTTGACAATATACTATTTCATTTAGTTTTAACCGTGCTTGTTAATGTTTGTACAGATAGTCCAAGGAACTGGACAATTTCACATTAACCTACAGTCGTACAGCTTTGAGTACGACGTCAGGAAAGGGGATGCTGATAACAATATGTCAGCTAAGGTTTCCAGAGTGACCTTTTCCTCGGAAATGGTATGTGCTTATAAATTATATGGTTCTAAGAGTGTCTTATTTAAGAAGATAATCACGGCAGATGGGAGGGAGTTACAACAATTACTTCGTTCATTTGCTTTCTGGGAAGTAATTTGCTCGAAGCTTTTGAGTAACGCAGTCCTTCATTTATTATTCGAAATCGTTGCTATTTTGAAAACAGGCACTGTGATTCTCACAACTTTTGAACTATAACCTACAGGCCTATAAGCCCCAGTGGAAGCTCAACACGGGAATATTCCAAGAGATTCAGAAATTGGATGGAAATAACAACAGCAACAGCACGACAGCACCAGCCGACTGGCCTTGGACAGCCAAGACTGAATGCTCTCCACCGTCTCAGTACAGGTTTTTAATATGTTTGGACTACGAAAATAGGTGGGTAGTGTCCGGCCATGGTGGGTAGTGTCCGGCCATGGTGGGTAGTGTCCGGCCATGGTGGGTAGTGTCCGGCCATGGTGTGTAGTGTCTGGTCATGTTGGGTAGTGTCTGGCCATGGTGGGTTGTGTCTGGCCATGGTGGGTAGTGTCTGGTCATGGTGGGTAGTGTCTGGTCATGGTGGGTAGTGTCTGGCCATGGTGGGTAGTGTCTGGTCATGGTGGGTAGTGTCTGGTCATGGTGGGTAGTGTCTGGTCATGGTGGGTAGTGTCTGGTCATGGTGGGTAGTGTCTGGTCATGGTGGGTAGTGTATGGCCATGGTGGGTAGTGTCTTGTCATGGTGGATAGTGTCTGGCCATGGTGGGTAGTGTCTGGCCATGGTGAGTAGTGTATGGTCATGGTGGGTAGTGTCTGGTCATGGTGTGTAGTGTCTGGTCATGTTGGGTAGTGTCTGGACATGGTGAGTTGTGTCTGGTCATGGTGGGTAGTGTATGGCCATGGTGGGTAGTGTCTTGTCATGGTGGATAGTGTCTGGCCATGGTGGGTAGTGTCTGGCCATGGTGAGTAGTGTATGGTCATGGTGGGTAGTGTCTGGTCATGGTGAGTAGTGTCTGGCCATGGTGGGTAGTGTCTGGTCATGGTGGGTGGTGTCGGGTCATGGTGGGTAGTGTCTGGCCATGGTGGGTAGTGTCTGGCCATGGTGGGTAGTGTCTGGTCATGGTGGGTAGTGTCTGGTCATGGTGAGTAGTGTCTGGCCATGGTGGGTAGTGTCTGGTCATGGTGGGTAGTGTCTGGTCATGGTGGGTAGTGTCTGGCCATGGTGGGTAGTGTCTGGCCATGGTGGGTAGTGTCTGGCCATGGTGAGTAGTGTCTGATCATGGTGGGTAGCGTCTGGTCATGGTGAGTAGTATCTGGCCATGGTAGTGTCATACGTAGTGATTGACTCAAATCAAATCTGCGATTCATATTAGGACACATTCCTGAAAAATACTTTCTTTAATATGTACATACAGCAATCAATTCTTATATTAGCTTCTAAATCAATAACTGAAACTCTTTTCACTTGAAAAATATCAATTAGATTGTAAATACATTCCTCTCTTGTAAGAAAAACAAACACGGGGTTTAACAAACATGGGGTTTAACAAACATGGGTTTAATAAACATGGGGTTTAACAAACATGGGGTTTAACAAACATGGGATATAGCAAATATGGGGCTTATCAAACGTGGTGTTTATGAAACATGGGGTTTATCAAACAACGGGTTTAACAAACATGGGGTTTAACAAACATGGGGAATAACAAATATGTGGCTTATCAAACATGGGGTATAGTAAATATGGGGTTTATCAAACATGGGGTTTATCAAATATGGTTTAGCAAACATGGGCTATAAAAACATGGGGTTTAACGAACACGGGGTTTAACGAACACGGGGTTTAACGAACACGGGGTTTAACGAACACGGGATTTAACGAACACGGGGTTTAACGAACATATGGTTTAACGAACACGGGGTTTAACAAACATAGGGTTTAACGAACATGGAGTTTGGCAAACACTGGGTTTAGCAATCTTGGGGGGTTTAGAAAATATAAATAAAGAAATTAAATACATTTTGATACATCCTTATTGATTATAAAATGTTGACGAAGATGTGCGATACCATAAATAAAATGTAAACAAAATCAAGAAACATTATTAGTTTTTAATATAGCCTATATCATCACTTCCGACATTGTTGTTTCACGGTCCTCAAAACAATTCAGCTACGACCCCGAAAATCCGTGCAGCCTGGAGAGGGTGCAGACAGACCTGATCCAGCTCGATAGAAGTCCGTTTCCAACGACAGTTCTGGGAAGGGAGACCATTTCGTTTTCATCGGTGTTGACCAGCAGAGACAACCGTAACGTCATTCGCAATCCTTTCACCATGGACTTTCCTTCCTGGAAGGTATTTTATCTAACTTTCCGTCCTGGAAGGTATTTTATCTAACTTTCCATCCTGGAAGGTATTTCATCTAACTTTCCTTCCTGGAAGGTATTTCATCTAACTTTCCATCCTGGAAGGTATTTTATGTAATTTCCATTCTAGAAGGTATTTCATCTAACTTTCCATCCTGGAAGGTATTTCATCTAGCTTTCCATTCTAGAAGGTATTTTATCTAACTTTCCATCCTGGAAGGTATTTCATCTAACTTTCCATCCTGGAAGGTATTTCATCTAGCTTTCCATCCTGGAAGGTATTTCATCTAACTTTCCATTCTGGTAGCTATTTCATCTAACTTTCCATCATGGAAGGTATTTCATCTAGCTTGCCATCCTGGAAGGTATTTCATCTAACTTTCCATTCTGGTAGGTATTTCATCTAACTTTCCATCCTGGAAGGTATTTTATCTAACTTTCCATCCTGGAAGGTATTTTATGTAACTTTTCATCCTGAAAGGTATTTTATCATTACATTCGTTACTACATTCGTTACTAATACTGCCTCAAAGACTCAACAAACTCAGTCATTAGACAATTGAAACATATTCATTATATCTAAATTCTTTGGGATAGCTTTTTTAAAAATCCGATCTTCAAGTCTTTTTATGTATGTGTGAATATTTGTGTAAATCAAATAACATTATTTATCGCAGGGTCCTGTACGAATATCTGTGTACATCAAATGCTGTGGAGAGCTAGACGTGTTCAAGGGTCAGTGTAATGAGGTACTGGTCACCACTTTGACCATGACACCCACGTCGTTCATCCAAGGCACTCAGACCATCTGGACAACTCTCTATGGCAGAGGGAGGTAAGCTTGATACATTTATAAAACTCCTTTAGAGTATTGTTTTATTTCTAGATATATTATAATTTAATCTGAGTGGGTTTTTATTTTCTGTGGTGTAAAAAGGACCACGATCACGTTCTAGAATCTATAACATGGAACCAGAGCCTTCAAAACGGGTCCTTCATTTCCCCATAAGGGGGACTCCTGGAATAGGCTTAATTTTTTTCTTATTCTAAATGTGATAGATAGCATTTTAAATTGAACTGGAGGTGGGCCTCCAAAGATCGTGGCTGCTCTGCATAGACCAATCACAAATCTACAGCATAGTCATATATTATACAAATTAACTCTTTATCCACAAATATCTCAACAGTCTATCGCTGGGGACCAGTGCAACGTGTGACCCCAGCTTCTATGGCCCCTCGTGTGAGATCCGCTGTCAGGTGCTCAATCCTGCTCAGGAGCACGCGTTCTGTAACTCCAGCACTGGCGCCAGGCAATGCCTGAAAGGTCTTTCATTCATTTGCATAATGGATTCTAGGTTTAGCAGTTATAACAAAACAATGACGTTATGGTAGTTAAAATACTAGAACTTTGGTGTGTACAAAAAATAAAACAAAAAACATTGTTTCAGCTGTATCGGCTTACCAAGAATGATGACGTGTTAAACTATAATTAGAAAACTTTTTTTTTTAAATTTGAACATACACATCTTAACCATAAATCAACTATGCCGAAATGAAATCAACCATACACGGCTGTACCGTTACAACATAGTACCATCCTATATCATATATACCATACCATACTTTATCCTATATCCTGTACTATACTATATAATATATATCTCACCATACTATATCATATATAACGTACCATAATATAAAGCAGGCCTGCACAACTCAAAATGTAAGGCGGGCCGTAATACTTTATGAAAGACCTGTGCGGGCCAAAACAAATGGGGCAGGACTTGTGTAGGCAAAAACAAAATAGGACAGGACTTGTGCGGGCCAAAACAAAATAGGACAGCACTTGTGCGGGCCAAAACAAAATAAGACAGCACTTGTGCGGGCCAAAAGAAAATAGGACCGGTGGTGGGGGTGGGAAAGCTATTAAGGAAATAATAAGAATAAAGAATATTTCGTAATTTCGCGGGCCGCACAGTGGTGCTGGCAGGCCGCACCTGGCCCGCGGGCCGTATGTTGTGCAGGCCTTCTATACAGTATATACCTTACCATACTATATAACATATACCGTACGAACTTTATCATAAATACGTACCATAGTATATGATATAAACCGTACCACACTTTTTACATGAGAAATACTAGCGTAGATTAAACTTAACATTCTATCCGTCCAGGATGGAGTGGCTCTGATTGCCAGGAAGACGTTGACGAGTGTCTAGAGATCACGTGTCAAAATGGTGGCGCGTGCAAGAATCAGCCGGGGCATTTCACCTGTAACTGTCCCTTTGGTACCGCAGGTAGGATGTTGACGTCACACACCTTGTGACCTAATCTGACATACAAAGAAATCATTAAGTTCCTATTAAGACATCATATCTTGCCATTAACGACGTGAACATTTTTGTTAGACCATGTCATGTTAGACCATCATGTCATGCTAGACCATGTCATGTTAGACCATGTAAGGGAATACCATATCACGTAGAATATGTCACTTTTGACTATGTCAGGTTCGACCACATCACGTTAGATCCGCCAGACCATGTCGCTTTAGACCATGTCGCTTTAGACCATGTCACTTTAGACCATGTCACATTAGACCCTGTCACTTTAGACCATGTCACTTTAGAACATGTCACTTTAGACCATGTCACTTTAGACCCTGTCACTTTAGACCATGTCACGTTCAGGGCCTCTGACCTGACGCTCGACCTCTACTCACCAGGTACGCTCTGCGAACAGAGGCCACCCCTTTGTTACCTCAGACCGTGTCGAAACCAGGGCACCTGCTTGGACACGCCCTCGGGCTCATTGTGCTTCTGCGGACCTGGCTACACCGGTCAGTGGTGTGACGTTCTTGAAACCACGCGGAGTGAAAGCGTGACAACGACACCTGGTCTCATTGTGACACATGCCAGGGGCGGTATAGGTACGTCACAGAGATGGGGGGGGGGAGGGGTGCCTGAATGTAAGGTAGAGACGTCAAAGCTGGAGATCTCCCATAGAAATAGAAACTAATGGACGTAACATATTAACACATGACATTTTTTTAAAAATTGAATAACATTCTGTTTCTATTAGCAGTTGAATCAAGAATATAAGGCAACCAAAAATATTAATATAATAAAGTTTAAAGAAATAAAAATAATAATTAAATAAATACTCATGGTAGAATGAGTATTATTTGTTTATATGATAAAAATAGATTAATTCTTTATCCTAGTTATTTGACGTCATCAACTTAAACTGGGGGAATGTGATTAATTTTTTTTTTGTTAACGGAAGGAGATATCTTAAACAAAAACATCATTGTTCTATATATCATAGAGAGTGTCAATTATCGAAAAAATAAATACCATTGTTAATATCTTTACTGTATTAAGCAAAATAAATCATATTCCTATATCAAGTGAAGAGCGTAACAGTATCTTGAGAGACAGACAGACAGAGAGAGAGAGAGAGAGAGAGAGAGAGAGAGAGAGAGAGGGGGGAGTGAGGGGCAATGGGAGAGCGAGAGAGACAGTGGGGTAGGGAGGTATAGAGGGATGGGGTATGGGAATGGAGTGTGAGGGGAGGGAAGGGAAGGAAAGGGAAGAGAGAAAGAGAGTGAGGGAATAAATCATATTCCTATATCAAGTGAAGAGCGTAACAGTATCTTGAGAGACAGACAGACAGAGAGAGAGAGAGAGAGAGAGAGAGAGAGAGAGAGGGGGGATTGAGGGGCAATGGGAGAGCGAGAGAGACAGTGGGGTAGGGAGGTATAGAGGGATGGGGTATGGGAATGGAGTGTTAGGGGAGGGAAGGGAAGGAAAGGGAAGAGAGAAAGAGAGTGAGGGATGGGCGGATGTAGAGGGGACAGGGGCAGGCAGAAAGGGGGAAAGGGGAGGTACATGTAAAACCTATCTACATACAGATTTGCATGATTGTAAAATACTATGGCATCTGTTTTTTATCTTACACCCAGGACGTGGCGAGGCGAACTTTGCCGACATTGAAGCTGGAACCATGCAGGTAAATGAGATTTCTTCTTTATCGTGTGGTATTTAATGACGTACACAGTCAAGGGCTCTGAACTTTTTTTTTTTTTTTTTTCATGGATCCCTTTACCAGTCAGATCAATGCTACGGTCCACTTCTTAGAATAAAGTTTTAGAATGGAACAGAAATATTACAAAAGAAATCCAGCACACGGCCCCTCTCAAAGTACACTTGTATTTTAGTATAAGGTCATGAAATATACGGACAACGTTTTAGCAGTGATGCGAGATTGGCAACGGGGAGATCTCTGCGATTTTCCGTAGGCATCCATTTGGAAAATTATTTATTTTAAAAGTTTTTATGTTTAGGCAGTTGTTTTGTCCCTTGGCAACCGTGAGGCTTCCCCCGGCGATTCGATGACAGCCAATAATGAAACTCTCCTAATAACTAAGTTTTTCGTATAAATCATATAATAATTTAATATCGAGCAATGTGAGAGGGGCGGGGTGCTGAAAATTCGACTAAAATTCATAAAAGTAACGTACTTTCAAAGAATCCCAATTAGTGCCCCCCCCCCCCCCCCCCCCCNCCATTTTTTTTGTTGTTCAAGGATCGAAACCGCACTTTTTTTTTTCACGCCTCTGAAATATATTACTATTCTAATTCACCACCCGCCTTTACGCCACTGATTTATTTTATCCACTATTTCCGAAAAACATAATTAAATATTACGTACCCAAACCAACTTGCGAAATTTTTAAAAGGAATATCATTTTCATTTAGCGCAGCTATCGGGAATCTATTATTTCTATATATATAATTCGCCAGCAAAGGTCAAACACCACCGCGTAGGCTATATATAGATACGCCAGAGTGCGGTTAAATATTGAGTTCGCTAGCGCGCAAAATATAATTCCCGATAACTCCGCTAAAATAATATATATATATATATATATATATTTAATAACGCAAATGCGTTTGGTGCGTAATATTTTCTTTTCGGAAATGAAATCGTCTCAATTTAAGTATTGTGTAGAAAACGATCGGTTTAAAAGTGGTTGGGACATGAGAATATTAATATAGTTCAAAAAGGTGTGCAGTGGCGTCTCATGGGGGAAGGGTTGTAGCAAATATTGGTATTCTTAAATGTGCGTTACTTGAGTTCATGTTTTTTCAAGTAACTTTACTAGATGGGAAGTTCACGCCGCCATGTTTGGCGAGCTATGTCTAGTTTTAACTTATCTTCCCCTTGAGAAACAGGTAAAACTCACTTTTGTGGGTTGCTTTTTTTGGGGTGGAGCTGAAAATTTGAAAGAATGTGTTGTCATCGGCAACGAGTCTATGTACCAAGTTTTAGCGCGATGGGTTGACGGGAAATGGGTCAATTAACCGTCCGAACATTTTGCCCCCCAGCCAGCCACGAACAAAAGCGAAGTTAATATAAAAGGATTTTAAATATATATATATATATCGTTGACTTATGTATGCCATCTGTTCTTCTCTAGCATAACAACATCTGGAAGGACTGGTATTTAGCCATCATACTGGGAATGGCTCTGGTGTTTATACTCGTGGTGGGAGCAATCATCTACCGAGCTAAAGCGTGAGTGTTTTGTCGTTGTTTAATGTCAATAGTAAAGTTTTAACGTTTTAAATTACGAGTTGATAGAATATTCCAATGTTAATACAAAGTTTTCTACTCTAAAATAATGTGTTTTTTTTTCAAGCGATTTTAAGAAATAATTTGTAAAAAATAAAATTTAAAAAAAATTGATTTTGTAGGGTTTTTTTGTTTTAAAAAGTTTTAATGCATAGATAAATAGTGATCGTAAGTCTAATTTTAAAGTAGTATTTTCTTCAATAACAGAAAAAAACGTTACAAAATAAATGAGACCCTGAATCAAGAACCAGCCCCTGAAATCCAGACTTCCAAGTCTCGTCAGTTTGACAACGCCGCGTACCAAGCGTCCGATCCTAGCAACATCATCCACTCCAGCCCCATCGCCCCCTCCAGCCCCATCGTCCATTCCCACCAGCCCCACGCATTCAACGACAAAGATTTCCATGGAGAATATTGTAATCTACCCAACGGAACATTCCGCGACATAGACACGAGTGGATTAAGACCCGTGGCGCATTCTGGAGGGGGATACCATAACAGGGGCTGCAGCGACGATGTTGGTGAACCGCTGCGCCTGGAGAATCCGGCGTTCAACCATGGCTACGGCACGAATGCCAATATGTACCAAGAACCGTTTGCTGAGCATGGTGAGAGACATGGAGTGTATGACGTTAGGACGGACAATCTCAAACACCCAGCATCTAGTGCAGTCTCTTCGCCTGAGTTCGGACACAATCATTTCAACAGGGATCTGTCTGGTAACCCACTACAACAATCGACCATTCCAACCTCTCCGAAGCCGGTAGCAGTCATTGTGGGGGTGAAAAACCTGGATGCAAATTTAGTGTCGAAGAAGCCGGTCCCAATGAAGGGTAGTGTGGACGTTTCGAACCACAGGGTAACTCAGAACAGCAATGTATCTGAATACAGCAGATCACCTCAGATCAGCAATGTACCTCGGTTTGGCTCTACATTTAGAGACAGCCAGGCCAGTGATAGGACGGAAAGTATTTATGAAGAGGTCAACACCGAGTTGACCAAAAAGCCTTTGAAGCCGGTGCCATTTCCTCGTTCTGTTTATAAGGCGAGAAGCGAGACACTGAAACGCAAGTTGTGTAACCTCAACAGCGGAGCTGAAAAACCAGGGGACAATGCAGAGCACGGGGTTTATTGTAATGTCCAAGATGTTGCCAGCGTGAGACCCGTCCCGTATGACGACGAAGACGGCTATTGTGTTCCGGTCATCGCCAGGCGAAAATCTGAAGGATGTCTCGCCGATGTCCAGTCGGGTGAAACATCTCACGGGGAGCCCCCCTCGCGAGATGAGGTAGGCGTGGTCAACCCAAGGGACACTGTCTACGTCACGTCCTCACCGGAGATGAGACGACTTCACGTGTGTTCTCCTCAAGACGAGTACCACACACCGTCTAATACACCCGACAGGCCGCATGCCAGTGTGTCTGCTCCTCAAAGCAACCACATCTTGCCACGTTCGTCCAGTGACGTCCAAGCAGCGGACAACGTTTACTGCAACGTGGGCCAGGTGTCACTCCCTGATCACCACGATCATCATCCACCGCACACAGCTGAGGAGTGGGGCGAGGGCGAAACCAGGCATCAACCATATTACACAGAAGACAGTGGCGGCTACGTGAACAGTGCAGCAGTTGCTCATTATTTAAAACTATAACAAAGTTGAAAATCTTACCTTATTACATTAGTTAAGTTAAAGTTGATTATATGATCTGATTAAGTTAGCTTAGTTAAAGTTGATGATGTGACCTTATTACATTAGCTTAGTTAAAGTTGATAATGTGACCTTATTACATTAGCTTAGTTAAAGTTGATAATGTGACCTTATTACATTAGCTTAGTTAAAGTTGATAATGTGACCTTATTACATTAGCTTAGTTAAAGTTGATGATGTGACCTTATTACATTGGCTTTGTTTAAGTTGATGATGAGACCTTATTACACTGACGTGTTTCATAGACATGACAACCATTGACATGCGACAATTTCAAACACATTTACAACGGATAAAGAGGATTTAATGAAAAAATGTGTTAATATAATTTTTTTTTTTTAAATACGATAATTAAACTATTTTCATAGATACAAAGCGTTTTACAATTTATTGAGACCTAACCTTAAAATGACATACATGTCACCGAACGGTCTGAACTGACGTAATCCAAATAGTGGTCTGGAGTTTCATCCCCACCAAAGACAACATACCAAGCACCCCTGTTAGATGGGACTCGCTAGCCTTGGACGGCAACTCATCGAAGAGAAGGTAAATTATGTATTCAAAATTCAAACCAGAAGCTAGAATGATCAATAAATTCATCGAGGGCCCTCAAAATATAGAAAATATAGGAGAAAAAAAACAAACACCTTCATTACAGTCATATTAAGCGTCTATTAAATTTGGTCGGAGCATTCCCAAGGATGAAAATATTTTTATGTCAAATATTTATTATCCAGAGAGCTGTTATTTAGGTAAAGTGCTTATTATATACAGACAGAGGTGTAGCGAGGAGGTGGAACGACTTTAATATACAACATCTATCACGGGCGTCACTCTGGGGGGAAAAAGTGTGTGGGGGGGTGCAAATTTCTGGTGAGAAGGACAATAAATTATATACTTTTTTAGCATCTGTAATATTTAGTACAACTATGTCTAACACAAGAAAAACTAACACCTCTGTTCAGCTTTGTGTCTAGGCGTTTAGTGACTAGCTACGAGCAAACCAACGTGGCCTGTTGCATCTCAGGTGGAGAAACACGGGCCGCATGCTTTGACAACAAAGGGAAGCCACTGTGACAATACAAAACAACGCCATCACAACAGTATCATAAAAATATCGCCTCTACAAGTACATTTGTGTAGCTTGATTCTGTTTGTTCCAAATCTTATACTGCATACAAATAGGTTTATCAAGCTTGGTAGGGGCGAACATTTAGTTCTTTTCGTGGGTGGCATAACAATATGCCCTCGTTACGCGCCCCTGCCTACAGAGCTCTTCATTAAAGTATGATAATGATTACCTAAAGAATTCACATTTTACACATTTTATTTTGATTTGTTTTTTTCAAAAAATTAAGTCTACCGAAGCAAATGACGTTTAATTTTATGTGATATTTCCAAACTAAAATGTGTAATGTCAGGGATGTTACAAGAACAAAACTTGAAGTTTAGATTTGCAAAGTTGTTTCAATTAGTTCTGAAGAGGAAGATTCAGAGGAAGATCGCTTAGAGCTAGCAGAAGAGATTAATTATAAAACTATGTCATTGACGACATCATAAAAAATAAATAAATAAACTCGTCTGGAGGTTAAAAATTACAATTTCCAAAGTTTTTTAGCTTGTTACGGTTGGTAAAAAAAAAAAAAAGGATGTTGAAACTCACTGCGCATGTCTTTCATGTGCCTAAAAGAAAGGGGCTACAAAAGGCCGATAACTGCAGCCTAGGCCTAGAATGGGAGTGAATTTCTTAAGTAACGATAAAAAGCTCCGAGTCTTATTACAGTTTTTGTTTTTTAAGATTTATTTTCGGGTTGTTAAACAAAAAAGTTATAGATCTAGTAATGTGCTAACTATGTAGGGAAATAAGCATGTCTCAATTTATATGTGTCACTTACATTACAAAATTCTTCATTTAATATTGTGCTATCATTTGGTAGAGAAAACATATTATTTATGTTGTGAAATGTTATGCTGTAGTCTTGCACACACAAAAAAATGCAAGAAAAGTTTTAATTGATTCAATAACCTTACCCCATCCCCACAAAACCAAACTAACGAACTAAAATTAAAAAAAAAAAACGCTTCTCAAAATCTATTAGCACAATCCTACTTGAGGGTCGGCACAATATGACAAATATTATCGAGGGGTCGCGGCGCCTACATACATATTTAAGAACAGCTGCATTAGTGTTTTTATTAAAGCAATGCACTTTTGCAACCTTTAACTTTGATGTATTCGTGGTCGCTACTGGTTAGACACTTATTTATAAATATACATAAATAAATAATCATATATATAATCATTGGATGGAACACATTTCTCATTTCCTATAAAATATAGTCTTAGATAATTCTTGAATTTTTATGCTCAGACAAGACTTTACATGCACTAAAAGGTAGAAAATAATTATTGTCTTCTTCTTCTATATATTAAGGGCTAACGATCAATGTATTGATCATTCTGGCCCATATGCATATAGAGGGGATTAGCAATGTTTCTGTGCCTGGTGTTGATGAGGATATTTCGCTGGTTGCAAGGACTACTCAGCTAGAGTACCACGAACTTGTGGTTGGAAGGCCTGTGGCAATAGACGCAAATGTGTTAAGTCTTGTCGCCTCAACTGTTACTGTTGGAAGCTTGTTCCAGTCCATGGTTGTCATTGGCATGAATGAGCAGCTCCCGTACTGAGTTCTTGTTGTTGTGAGCCGGAACTGACTGTCATGGCCTCGTCGGTGTCTATGGGGGAGAAAGACGAGTTTCTGTTTAATGCTAGAGCAGTGGACCAGCCCATTTTTAAAAATCTTTTAGCCTACATCGTGGAGAGCCTGGATAGTCGTCGTCGTTCCTCCAATGGTGACCAGCCTAGTGTTTCCAGCATGCTGCCAACACTAGAGATATTCCTGTAGCGGTTCAGGACAAAGCGTGCTGCCCGTCGATGGATCGCCTCAAACCTTTCGATGCTCTTCTGGGTGAATGGGTCCCAGACTGAAGATGCCTAATCTATAACCAGACAAAGGCTTTATAGGCTCTTTCTTTCACACTGGAGTTGCATATCTTTAGTTTTTTCCCTAAAAGCCATAGGGCCTTGTTTGTCTGGTTGTTTAAATGCTCGTCGCAGCGGACCTCTCTTTAAATGGTAGCACCAAGTAAATTTAACAAAAAGGTATGTGCAGATTTTTTTTCTTCAAAAATTAAACACATTTTTTAAATTTTTTTATATTTAAGTTTCTTCTACATTCACTTTGAAACCTGTTACTATACACTCACTCAGCAGTGGTGTAGCTAAGGGGGTGCGGACCGCACCGGGTTACACCATCTCAATGGGTGACACCAAATTGAAAATGGCATATTTACAGAGCAAACACAGAGCAAACACAGCTCGGTCTAACCGAATTTCATAAAAAGATAACCGATCACACGTAAAAGTTCCACTCATGTCCCCAATCCAAATACGTGCTTTATTTAAACGTTCAAGGTTGGTGCGTCAGGGATGAGGCGACCCTATAATTAGATGAATAGCTGAATGGTACATCCTTGAATCTCTTCTAGTACTCTTGCTAAGCCTTCAATTCTTTCTTACGATCTGTGTCTGTGGATTCATCTGAGCGGAGCTTTTCAAAACTAAGTCTTATCAAAAACCATTTACGCTCCACCATGGAATATTTATGGCTTTCTGGTCTGGAGCTACTATCACTTGAAAGTGAGACTGTGAAAGATATTGATTTTGATAAGGTGCTGACAGGTTTGCAGCTTTAAAGACCAGAAAAAGTTTTTTTTTAATAAAATAAATTTAATTTTAAAATAAATATAGATTAAGGTTGTTAAAGTTTTTATATACATTTAGGCCTACCTACTATTGATTTGTTTTTGTTCTTGTCATTGTTATGATGTGGTCTTATTTTAGCATGAAGAAATCCATAATAAAAATCGGGGGTTGGGGGTGACACTATGTGTTTACCGCACCGGGGGACACCAACCATAGCTACGCCACTGGACACTCACTTTACTTATAGGCCCCTACTCCTAATTACTAACTTATAGCTATACACTGACAATGTACAGGGACAGAGTGCAAATTTAAACTTCTGCATGGCTTTCTTTTTTGTAAAGCATTTTAAGAAATTAAAAATTAATTTTCACTTTTTAGTGCGTTTAAACTCGTCTTTCATTGAAAGTCTTTTTCTAAAAGTGGTATTATTTTATTATTATTAATTTTGTTTTTATTAAACCACTACTAATAGCCTACCAACAGTAATCTCTCCCTGATAACTTTTTATTTTAAAGGGAGGGAACCCTTTTAAAATTTATAAAGCGGAAGTTGATAATACATTTAACGAAGTGTCTACACGTCCGGCGCGCCGGACGTGTAGTGCGCAAGATACACGTCCGGCGACTTGTCACGTGACCGCCGGACATGGCCGGACGGCTAGTAGTTTTTATAATTCCAAACGAAGTACGATTTAGTACATCTTGTCTGGTCTTGTGGTAGAGTGGTTGCTTGACGATAGGAATGTTTGAGGATCTATACCGGGGATAGGGTCGTTTTTTTTCTTCCCATTTTAATTAAAATATTTTGTATATATTTATATTATCATGTTCCTCAGCAACAGTAGTTTCATGAGAAGTTTTTAAATATTTTGTAGCAATTGAAATAATTTAAAATGAAATCTTTAACTTTTATTGGTTGCCACACTGGCCCCTAATTTATTTTATGGATTACTGGTACACAAAAAATAACAAACTAAACAAAAATGTTTACAAGCCACTTTCACTTAAGTTTCTTTTTCTATTATTTGCATTCAAGATACTCAGTACATTACTTGGTAGAGAAATAGATTTTAAAATTAACAATAGTTTTGAATTATTCGCAGTCACGTGACAAGGGTGACCGACACGATATCTCTCGCCACTTTGTTACGGCGGTCATGTGACTTGGTCGCCGGACACATAGTGCGGGAGATAGACGTCCGGCGCGCCGGACGTGTAGACACTGCCTACATTTAATGATAAACATCATCGAACAAAATCCCAACTAATGAATTACAACGTAAGTAGGCCTTAAACTATTAGTGGCTGTTATAGGCCCTATAGGCATACATAATATATGCACAAATGCATTTTCCAGACATTAGTCCTTTAAATTTTTTTAAAAATTCATATCTTGCATTAGTTAAAGTAGACAATCATTACTAAAAGTTAAGATACAACTTACTTAAACTTAAGACGAGTGACTGCAAACCGCTTAAACTTACTCTCAACAAACTTGAGCCAGCTTAAAAAGTCAGAGACTGACTATATTATAGAACTAAACTAAAAAAGCTCAATCATTTTCATTTTTATTAAATTTTCAAATGACCTATATAATGTAAATGTAATGAGTAATGAAATGATTTTAGATCTAGGCCTAGGTACTTCAGACTTCTGTGGAAAAAATAGGTGACATGAATGATTGGGTCATCCTCATCCATACATTTTTCAGAGTTGTGACCCCTCTCCCCCCATTGTCACAAATCATCACAAAAACTTAGCCCCCCCCCCCCTTTAAATATAGCATCACAAACCTCTGTCCGCAAACCCCCCCTTTAAAAAAATCCCTCTGTTCACCAAATCACCCCTCTCCCCCCATTTTCACAAATCATCACAAAAACTTAGCCCCCCCCCCTTTAAATATAGCATCACAAACCTCTGTCCTCAAACCCCCCCTTTAAAAAAATCCCTCTGTTCACCAATGTCCTTTACAAACCCTTGAATCTTAAAAAAATCACCTCTAATGGTCGTCATGGATATCAAATTATTCCACATTTGTTAGAAATATTTCCATTGAACAGTGGTTCTTAGGGAAGGGTTAAAATTAAAACATGCCCCGAGGACTGAGGGGCGGGGCGGAAGACACAGAAAATTGTATTTGTTTCCATCAGTAATTATTGCTGCCTTAAAAAAAATCAGTTTTTATCCATTTTGCTAAGCTGCAGTAAATGTTTTTCTGGTGAATTTTGTTTGCACATTACTTGTATTGTTACATATTTTTTTTCTTGTTTCTAGGAATTTAATTAATAAAATAAAAGGACCATAACTAAATTATTTAATTATTATAATTTTTATTACAATACAATTTATGCGGGAGGGGTGCGGACAAAGTTTTAAAATTGAGAAAAGATGCAACGCTGCGAAAAGGTTAAGAATCTCGGCCCTAGAACATTTATTAAGATCACCACCTCCCCCTTTTTTCTCTCATTTTCAGTTCCAATCAACTTTACTGGTAGCCCTTATTCTATGACTCCCGTCTCCACATTTCCACATAAATCCTTATGCCTTTCAATGTTACTACACCCCTTTTCTCCTCCTCCGTGTTGGCCTATAACTTGATCAGAGGCCATTTTTCAGACCTCACATACATGTACTGATTCTCTCAGTGATTGTAGTTTAAAAAAATGTTTGCGTGAAAGAACACACACATGAACATGAAAATTTATGCATAAAAGTAGAGCCAAATTTTTTAGCATAATATAGTTCAGGGGCATGAACAAATACAGGTTAAACTTTCAATGGATGAAAATATTTTTTATTTCCATTCTCTAAAAATAAAGGTCATGGAAAGGTGGGTGTACATTTTTATGAGATTAATAATATAACAAAAAAAAATCAACTCAAGGATGTTGCAGACGGGAAAATAAGTTAAGATATTCTTCAATTCTTAAGAAATCTGTTTTTTACGATTTTCCGATAATGTAGTAGAGAAGCTTCGGGTAATCTTTTAATGAAGATAACAATATATCAAATTCTGTTAGTCTTACAGATATTTAAAATGGTGTTTTTATTTGTTACTGTAAGTTAAAAGACATGGATTTATTTTAAAAATTTCTGTTTGTTTGTTTTTTGTTGTTGTTTATTAGAGTTCCTGAAAATGGGTAGGATAGGCATAAATTATATTGCAGATCAATATTTATTAAAACAAAATAATGTTAAAAACGTAAATATCTATTTATAGATACTTCTTTTCAAAACACGAAAAGTCTGACTCACTATTTCCTGAATATACATTAGATACTTCTTTTCAAAACATGAAAAGTCTGACTCACTATTTCCTGAATATACATTTCAAGGGCCTGGAATATTGTCGTAAATATTATTCAGTTATATATGTAAAATTTTGATTCTTAGATGTTATGACTTCGCAATAGCAGTTATCAAGTATTGCAAAAGGCCTTCAATTATTATCCTGGTAACATCAGGTCATATTTTTTGAGTAATTAATAAAAGGATTTGGCTTACTTAGGCTAACACTCAAAAAAGATTTTGAAATTGAAAGTGCATTTCATTGACAAAATCAAAATTTCTTGAAAAAGAACTACTTTTGGGTATGGCGTTCATTAGTTTAGTTACTATTGCATCATTATTAAAATATGCGTTATCAAAATATGTACAGATCCCATTTGATATTAGATTAATTGCCTCAACTCTTGCCTGCCTATATATATTGTTATTTTCAATTTTCATACCTTTACTTACAGTTGTCGATCAAAATTTACTGGCTTGAAAATGAGTTTTGAAAGCCAAGATGCTGATGTTTATCCAGGTATGCTGCTTGGCATAACATTATTTCTTTGTGTAATTATCTTAAGTAATCAAAGAAGTAATCTATTTTTCTTTATTATTAACTTTAAAAAAAAAAAATATATGTTTCTTCTTAAAATCTCTGATTGAATGATGATTATTTTTAAGGAGCTTGGTTAATAAAAAGAAAGATGGAAAAAACGTTTTCTGTTTGTGATCTTCAATTTTTGTTTATTCTTGTTTTGTTTGATATTTGCTATATTTCCTTTGTTTCATTATCGACTAATGAATATATATATAAAATTTTCATGAACATTTTTTATATTGTGAGGCTCAGCAGTGTTTTCTTATTTGCAACCCTTTTTTTAGGTGATGATGAAAGGAAACGAGATTCAAGTCGGAAAAGGGATGGAAAGAAAGAAAAGAAAGAAAAGGGCTATCAGATGTTTGAAGAGGAAGATTCAGAAGAAGAGCATCTAGTTTTAGCAGAAGAGATTAAGTATGAAAGAAAACTGTGAAGAAATGGAAGTTAAATTAGCCGATCAAATTAAGTATGGTTCTCTACTGAATTGAGTTGAACATTTGAATTGGAAATTAATTTAAACTTTCTAATTAGCCATTTAATTTGAAATTTTCTTTTATTATATACAAGTTTGAAGTTACAACCATGGCATATTGATAAGGGAAGAGAACATATCGGTACAAGATACACATTCCAGGCCACTCTCCATGTTGTTCCATTTATTAAATTTAATAAAGTATATGTTCCTTTCTTTACTGATTAACTACCAGATTGAAAAACCTGCTGTGGCAGTATTAAATCTAGGTCACATTTTCTCATTTTAGGTGTATGTACAATTT
This sequence comes from Lymnaea stagnalis, assembly GCA_964033795.1. NCBI lineage: Eukaryota > Metazoa > Mollusca > Gastropoda > Lymnaeidae > Lymnaea > Lymnaea stagnalis. The sequence goes on from CAXITT010000039.1 coordinate 2,010,305, forward strand.
CAGCTGCAGTTTTCTTAATTACTAACATATTCTAATGATTAATAAACCATTTTGTCGGTAATTGAATTGACTATAAGATAAATGTAAAACATTTTTTAAAGTTAAGTTTTGTTAGGAAGTAATGAATTGTTAAATTAGTATTTACACCAGAAAAACAATAAAAAATATATAAATGTACCAACTTACGTATAAATTTTAAATTTCCAATATATATATATATATATATTGGAAAAGAATGTTGAGTTTATTTCTTTTATTTATATATATATATATATATAAATAAAAGAAATAAACTCAACATTCTTTTCATTAGTATTTGTTACTATCGGGGTTTCTCCAACCCAACCTTAAAGTCCAATGTGTTTTTCAACACACATTTATTTATAAATTAAAATCCCCAAGAAACAGTTTTCATTTACAATTAAGTTACATTAAGTGTATATTCCATAAACTCTTCAGTGTCCTGTAAATGTTTATTAATCTCTTTCTCCCAGAAGTCCAAGTAAAACTAAAAAGGAGAGAATTAAACCGAGCTTTAAGTTTCCAGTGACAGTGCGGAAAGAAAAAACAAAGGAAAAGGTTGAAATACATTTTTCTCAATAAGAACGTGTAGTTACAACATCTTGGCCTTTTAAAAGGGTCATTATAACCTCTTGACCTGTTACATTTCATTTATGAAAATTAATCTTATTTTAATTATTCAATCATTATTTTAAGTAATAAGGATCGGTTGTCATGGTGATTTGTCAGAGTTAATGTCTAATTTTTATCGAAAGATTCCTTGAATTTTGACATAAAAGTGCATCAAAGATTAAAATTGTTACTCAAACTCATACCAGGTCAGTTTCATTTAAATATTAATGCATAAAAGTTAATTTATTTCCTGTTAAATTTCAGGAGGAAAAAAAAGACAAAGAGTCAAAAGAAGAAAAGGAGAAAAAGAAAGAAGAAAAGAAAAAGAACAAAACAAAAGAGAAAAAAAAACTTAAGACGGTTCACAGTGATCCTGCCAACATCATAGTTGAAGCAAGTAAGGAACACGTTACTTTTACATGCACTTTTGAAATAATAGATTTTGAAAATACGTGTAAGCTTATCGCCACTGTATTGCTATTTATTCTGTCGGAAAGGACGCTAAAATAATTTATATATGTATATATGTCGCAATCCTTCTTAATCTGTGTTCTTATTTGAACAATATAGGTGTTAATGAGAATCCAATTTTTGGTGTGCCCCTTGCTACAGCAGTGGAGAGAAATAAGTCTCATGATGGAATAGAGCTTCCTGCTATAGTCAGGGAATGCATTGACTACATTGAGGAATGTGGTAAGGAATAGCACAAAATGAACAAAACCCAATTTGAAATTTGGAACTTGTCTGTGTTGTATTTGTATTTTAATCATTTGTGTACAATTTTATTTGTGCTTCTATTTTATGTCATTCCCAGCTGATTATTATGGTTGATATTTTCTTTGTGAGGATGCAAAAAAATTATTTTTTTAACAAATAAAAAACATTGGTTTTCCAGGCCTAGCATGTGAAGGCATTTATAGAATCTCTGGTGTTAAGTCAAAGGTCCAGCACCTCAAAGATTGTTACAACCGCCAGCAAACTGTTCACCTGTTTGAACATGAACCAAACATAGTAGCCAGTCTCCTGAAGCAGTTCCTGAGAGATTTGCCAGAACCAGTCCTGACGACTGCACTAATGCCAAAATTTGAGGAGGCTTCTAGTGAGTTAATGAAGTATTATTTTATTGTACGAGACAGACGGAGCTCTGTGTTACTTAGAAATAATGAAATACGAGACCCAACGTTTGAATGTGGAGTGCTTATTCCTAAATCATCAAACTAATCACACATCCATAACACATTTGAAAGAAATGGGACATAAAGTCTAATGCTTGATTCTTTACCAAACAGCCATTAAAAACAGCAAAAAGAAAGTCGAAGGCTTCAGTAAGCTGATCACTGATTTACCCACCTGCAATAGGTTGCTACTTAGCTGGATGATAGTTCACATGACACACGTTATAGAACTGGTAGGTGCTTTATACATATTTATCTGACAATAAATCATGTTAAAACTTTGTGTAGATGTCATTCTTGTCTTTGTATAAGTCATATGTAACATTTTCATCTCAAAGATATTATTTTTATGTCCTTTTCTTATTGATAGTTGGCTTCCAAAATTATTTTTTAAAATTATTTAAAATATAAACGTGAACAAAAGTTATACAGGCCACACAAATAGTTATTCAACTGGCTGTTGTTAAAAATGGTTAAAATTTGACATTGTTAGATATAAAGGAAAGATTATGTATTTTAAAATGATTAAAACGAAGAAATAAATACCTTTACTGTAATAATCTATTTGTTATTAGTAATTAGTAACGGTCATGTCTAAGTGCTCGAAATTTTCTTTCAGGCCAAGGAAAATAAGATGACATTACAAAATGTCAGCATTGTTCTTAGTCCCACCATGCAGATTAGTCACAGGGTTCTCAATATTCTCTTCTCTCATGTCCATGAGCTCTTTGGAGATGTGCTTTTACGCAAGTAAGAGAATTAAATCATTAATTTTTTTTTGTTTAAAATGATGTTTTCATTTCAAACAAAATTTTAAAAACTTTTTAATAAAATGGTATTTTCTCTCGGTAGATATGTACCCCCACTAAAACCTGCACATTCCAAATGGTCGCTGGAATTGCCAGATAATCCTTCTGCATTAGAGGAGGAACTAGCTAAACAGGTTTTATTTTTTTGTAATCATAAGATATAGGATTAGGAATATCTGTAAAAATTATTTAATGTAATTAAAATTCGTTGAATCAGTAAATATAAGTAGAATTATTTTAACAATTTTATAATATTTAAGTCTTGAAAAGTGGACAAATAGTTTTAATAGATTAAAAAAAAAAATCTTTCAAAACCTTTAGATTTTAAGAAAAAAAATGCTTGATTCGCATTGATAATTGTCTTTAAATTTTGCATGCTCTTTTTCACAGGAATCTCTTCTGAATCAGCTTCATGCAGAAGTCAATTCTGGAAGAGAAGATCCAGTGATTGTAGATCAGCTTTGGGAGGTTCAGAGAGTGGTCACTCAGCTCAAGAGAAAGGTTTAAAAAAAAATATTTTATGAAATTATATTTGCGTTTAAGAATGCTAATTATTACTAATTATGCAACGTTTTGAATGGTTTGTCACTGAGATGTATTAAATGTTTCAATGTTCTTGTAGCTGTTGACTAGTAAAAACACTAATAGAGCCCTACTTCCTCTCAGCAGTCATTAACACTTCACTTTAAAATTAAGTTTTTCTTGAACATTCAAGAAAATTTAAAACAATATCTAGGTCATCCTTGACGTATGAGGTGAATATTTTTAAATATTCAGCACTCAATACTAATTTATATGGCAGCTCCGACATAACAGAAAGATATTTTTTGTCACATTGCATACCTTACTCCTACCTATAAATTGATTGACACCCTTTGTCTATAAGCAATTGAGGTAATTGAAAAATACAGTTTAAAATGTGAGCTGATGTTACAATTCAAAATATTAGCCGGTGCATTTTTTAAAATAGAAATATAATTAAAATATCTAACAATTTTAGGTCAAATAAGATATATATTTTTTCCATATCAGATAAAATAGATGTATATTTATTGTTATCTAACTAATCATATTTATTGTTATCTAACAGACTATTGATAGCATTCTTTATAACAAATTAAAATGCATTTGAAATTTTTCCCAATCAAGGGAGGGGCTTTGGGTCGGTAAAGCGCTGCACATTTAATCAGCAACGTCAATATCAAAACAAAAAAGGGGAAGGGGAGATAAGGTTAAATACCATGGCTTGTGCTGAATAAAAATTAGGTTAACATACAGGCTATAAAGGTATATTTATTGTTATCTTAACAGATCAAGACTGCAAAGAAAAATGTTGAAATGGGAGAAAGACGCCGCACAAATTTGGATGCCAAGAGGTCCTCTACTGCATCTATCCCATCATTGAGTGCTCCAGAGGATCTGCACCTTGATCTGAGGCCAGCACCAGAACCCATGGCTGCCAATGTTACAACAGTTGTGGCTGTTGTAGAGAAACAACCTGAAGAGGAAACTCAACCCAAAACTGAAACGGTTGCGGAGGTTAAAAAGGGAGTTAAGTTTGCTGAAAGCAGCAAAAAAACAAGAGCTCCGCAGATCGGGGACATTAAAAAAATGGAAGATGACAAGAAAGGAAAAGAGGTTGAAGAGAACGTTGCAAAGGGTTCTGAGGAAGATGTAGTGGATGTAGTGGCAGGGACAGAGATTGAAGAAAAGGATGAGAATACAGAAAATCGCTTAGAGGAAAAGGCAGAGGAGAAAGTTGAAGAACAAAAGGATTCAATTGATGCATCAGTTGATGTTAAGGGAGAGGAGAATCAAGTAAAAGAAGCAAGTAAAATTTTAAAAGAAGACAAAACACCTGAATGTGAGAAACCAACAGTTGTCATTGCTGAACCTCAGAGCAGTGAAGAGGGTGATGTGAACAAAGTCGTCAAGGAAGCTGTAGAGGAAAAGTCAACTGATATAGTTGTAAAATCAGCTGATGCCGAGAGTACCAAAGAAGAACCCATTAAGATAGAAGAAGCAAAATTAGATGAAAAAACTAAAACTGTGAGTAGATTCTCTGTTGAAATGGTCCCTGACAAAAGTATTACAGTTCCTCAGGGGAAACCATTAGAGCCTGCAGAGGAGAATGCAGCAGTTCCTGTCAGTGAAGTGAACAGGACAGTCCAAATTGAACAAGTTAAGCCAGAGATAAAGCCCCAACAAGTGGATGTTCCACCACAGCCTAAAAAAGTGGAGTACGTCTACAGGAAACCTCCCAATCCGCCATTTATGTCCACTGCACTCCTTCAACCAATGAAAGCTGAAATTCCTAAACCTAAGAAACCTGTCGAGGAAAGTGATGCCAAAAAGGAGCACATCCGTATGTCAGAAGAGCTTAGGGAGTTGGAAGAGGAGCTTTTAGGGGAGAAGAAACAAGTGCTCCCGAAAAATGAGGATGATGAAGAATATGGTAATTTAATTTTTTAATAACGGTAGTGTTCTTGCTATCACAAGTCTGTCCTTTGAGGCAAGTTAGTTCTAAAAACACTCAATGTAATCAGCTGACAGTTTCACATAAATAAAGATGCTTGATGTTGATTTTTTTTGGTTGTCAACAATTAGTTTATCATTACTGATTTTAAAAAGTGTAATTGTAATGCTTTAGTTATGATTTGAGAATTTAAAATTTATAGCTTTCTTTTTATTGGCATTTTTTCACTCAATTAATTTGTAATTATTGTTAAAATTAGTGTGTTTCAATTTTGTATTCTAGATATTCCAGAAGATGTTGATATTGAGCAGCTATTAGATGAAGAATATGCCTTGAAGTTGGAGGAGGAAGAATTACTTGCTATTGGTAAATCAATGTGGCTTCAAATGTTGTCTTATGAACATAACTGTCTAATTTTAACAAAAAAAGAATTAGTTAATTGAAAAAATAATGTAAAATAGAAAAGTTTTTTAAATTATTATTAAGATAATGCATTTCCTGAAATCACCTCTGCCATTTCTCCCAGTTTAATATCCCATAAGTGGATGGATAACAGTAGCGAAGAATCATTTCAAATAGAAAATATATTGTTTAATAATAACATAAAATAAACATTTAAACATTAGCTTTTGTGCAAAGTATATTTATTCTCTACAAAAATATTTAGTTTTAGTACATAATACAAATTTGCTTTAACCCCCACCCCACCCAAGTTTTGAATTTTAGTAATTAATCTATTTGAAACCAGTATGGTTTAAAAAAATCACCTCAAATCAGTTATAATTGTATAGTATAAAAGTGTTTATTCTACTGGACATTTACATGCATTGATGCATGTTATTTGTAGCTGATGAACTGAGACAGAAAATTGCCACAGAGCGCAGTGAGATGGAGAGACTTACCCAAGAGATTCAAGAACTTCAATACCTCAGGCAAGATTCTGATCTAGAGGACCTGAGCACCAGCTCATCTTCCAGCGATGAGAGTGAAGATGAGGATGACATGCAGGAACTTTTGACGCAGCTCATACAAGACAATGAACATCTGGAAGTAAGTAGGACAAAACGAGAAGTTTTAACTTCTTTAAAATTTAATTAATTTTTTAGCAAAGAAATAAATTGATTTTTTCAGATTTATAAAGAAAATAAGACTGTTTAATTTATTGTTGTTAATGATACTTCTTGATGTAATAGGTTAAAAAATTTGAGGTAAAGTTTGAAATAGCAAAACAATTATTTTTTATTATGTTTTACAGATGAAGAATGCAGATCTATGCCAAAAGATTCACGAAGAAAGAATGATTTGCTTAAGTGTTAAACTTCAGATAAGGCTTCTGCAACAAAAACATTTGGAGACATCTTATGGTTGAGAAAATTGAATTCAAACCCAGTTAGAAAATATAAAATTGTTACATGTGTTCAAAGATTTATTGTGAAAAAAGATAGCAATTACTTTAAAAGATTTATTTCAGGAGACCTTGTTGATTTACAACTGCAACCAACAAACAGAAATTTAGACCAAAGACCATTTGTCTTGGACAAATATTATCTTTCAATGGTTCTTTATTTTTACACTGCTGGAACTACAAAGTTGCTGAAAATTTGCCATTATATTTACACACAGCCATTAAGATTTCTTGGTATTGTTATCATTACAGCCAAATTTACATTGAATTTTTTGTACCTGTGATATCTGAAATAAATTGTGGTTTTCATTTAAAAAGCTGAAAAAAGTAAAATAAAAATCTTTAAGAGTAAGAGCATCAAATTTTTTTCTTCAAAATCTAGCTTTACAATTTAGCGCTTTACGCTGCATCTTTTTTTTTAAAACTATGCAGGAAAAAAGGAATAATTATGAATGTTTTCACTGTTTTCACAAACACATGCAAGAAACATGTAAGAAAAGCAAAGCAATTAATAAATAGATTGTAGACAATTCAGCCTTATGAAGGGACTTTTCCAATTCTTGTATAATTTTAGTAATTCTTAAACATTCCTTTGAATTGATATATTTCAATTTCTGTAGTTTTCATTCATCTAGGAGTTTCACTTTGTTGGTTAAGTAATATTAAGTATTATAAAGACATTAAATCAATAATTTTTAATTCAGTTATCAAGCACTCATCATTTTAACCTTTTCGCTACTGATGACGTCGACACGATGTTTCGATCACCCACTTTCAATTACCAAGGATGTCACATTGTCATCATAACAAATAGGCAAAGAACTTTTCTGAAAAGTCACGTTAACGTCATATTTCAATGCTATATATATTTCTTTATTCGTTAATCCATAGAGAAGTTAAAAAGTGAATCGGATAGAGAATAAAAAATATTGAAAATTTCTTTGAGTCAGCAAAAATGGATGCCAAAACCAGCGGTAATGAAAGAGTTAAGAGCTGTTCATAAACACATTAGTAGTTGTATGAACAGTTTGCTAATTAAAATAAGATGAGCAATTTCATAAAGATAGTAGTAAAAAATATTTATAAAAGTTGAATTAAAAAAAAAAGGTTCCAATTGTTTGAGTTCAGTGAAAAACAAAGATATGCAGCAGCTCTTACTCTTACAATTGCACCCTTATTAAAAAAATTGCTTTGAGAAAACTCTGCGTAATTATGTGTTAAGAGATTTAACCATTTTTAAAAACATTTTTGCTACTAAAAGTGCTTTCCATAAATTAATGGGACAATAAATTGCATTGATTAAACTGTATATTTGTGTGTCTTATCCTTAGCTAGGATGGGGTTAGCTAGCAGAAAAAGTTTAAATAAAAGTCTCTAGTCATGAATGTAAATAATGAATTTTTTGCTTATTGAAAATGTGGAAAATAATCTCTAAGCTATTTTTCTTGTGTTGTTTAAATTGTTCATTTCATCTACCCTGAAATCATAAAAACTATTACATTTTAAATTATCAAAGGTTCTCACTATTTTTATGATGAGTTCAGGTGAAGGATATGGATCCATATCATATTAAATTTTAGCCCCGAGAAGAATTCATTGAGAAATTAAATTCACTGACTCTCTGAAATTAATTCATGTAACACCATTAAGAACTCACAAGATAGGTCACCGGACTACTATGGCAACCTTTTCAGCAATTAAATATTTTAGTGTATCTTGTCTGACCTCTTGAAATAATAATTGTGCTGTTCACTATATAATCATGTTTAATTAGAATGAGTTATGTTTGAATGCATTGTTGAGAGATTTTGTGGCATTATAAATAAAATTGCATTAAATTTTGCAAGAGTTTCTTTTCAGTTTTGAGATGAATTCAGTCATTGTACCTCCCCACAGTCAGTTCGTCAAAACAAGAGTTTGTGGTTAGATTTACATCTAAGGTATAAGTTCTAGCATAAACTTATTGTGAACAAATGCAGATTTCTGAATTCCAATGATATTAAAATATCAAGATGTCATGTTTAACTTGTGTAAATAATAGTAAACAATTACAACTATCACTCAATGATTACATTATAAATTATATATTCAAATACTATTAACACAAATTGTACTAAATTATGATATAGTATAAATGAATTCCGTGAGTGTTTAAAATATTTTTTTGAGGCTCTGAATTATAACCTTCCCATGTCATGTAAATCTGTACTTGTTAAGGTTTTGAAATGTGAAATATCACTACTTCTGTCTACTATACAGAAGAGTGCAAAATGTGTAATAAAAATGAATAGTTTGCTACTTGTTTTTCAGTCCTGAGACTTTGTAATCGTGTGTACTGTTATACTCACTAACACTGTAATGTTTGGGAGATAAAGTCAGACTACAGAGTGAGAACTGAAGCTTAAACAGAGGGAGAAAAGTATAGACAGAAAGAGCCCTGAGAGAGTGAGAGTAATGAAATAGAAAGAATAGGCTGAATAGGGACACGGAGAATTATTTGTTATATTGGTTTTCTTAGTTAAAAAAATAAAATGAGTAAAACAGAGTAGGGTTAAACCTGAAAAAATAAACGCAACAAAACAGCGAATGTGTCGGCAGAAAGCCTTCGTCAGCAAACAAAACAACAGAAAAAAACGGTATAAAAATAAAAGTAAGAAATAGCACTTAGCTGGTAAGTAGTATCTGTGGGCAGCAATAGAAGTTAAGGAGGTTTATTTATCATTATTTTTACTTTTTCTTTGCCTGGGAACATAGGCCATTAACAATTTCTTTCCAAACCTTCCTAGTTATTATCTCTAATCCTAACTCAAAATCTTAATTATTTACTTTTCTTTTTGTCAAGTGTTGCGAAATTTTTATTTTCCGTAGTAAACATAAAAATTAAAACACATGGCCTCAACTTCCGGTTTTACAACAAGTTTATGAGTTGATTGCAATCTAACAACATTAACGTGTTCATATTGCTTGTATTATTAGCTCATGAATATTTCATGCTAAAACAATGGTTAAAATAAGTAAGCACAATATGTTAGTCCGATAATGATCTATATACTATTTAAAAATATTACTTATTTACTCTTAAATTAATAAAAAAAATGTCAAACAGTTGACTCCACTCACTAACTTTAAATTTAAACATTAACACCTGGGTATAACAATTTGAATCAATGCCACAAGTTACAAATTCAGTTAACTGGGTGTGGGACCACATATCTGATTCAGCTCACTAGGCTGATAATTGACTAGACCTACGGAATGATAGATATTATCATTACCTATCTGCCTATCTATACTATTATACATTTTCCAATTACTTCAAAAAAGTATACAATTATTATTATTATTAGTCATTAGTGATTAGTGGCCTAGGCCAAATTAAACTAAAAGTAGACTATTTTTTATTATTATAATTAAGCCTACTTTTTTTTTTTTTTTTACAAGCTTGGGTAAATTACGCAAACAAAATCGGTCACTCATTTCCCATGACTGCCATCTTAGTTGCCATGACAACAGACATGTCATAACAACCAAGAGATGTCAGCCTGTAGTGCAAACATTGGTCATAGGCATAGGTCTGCCAAAATGGGAAGTGGAAAGAGAGAATGTGCTGTTGTAGTACTTACTTTCTGAGAGTCAAGTGAAACATAAATTAGGTGGTATAAAACGTTAAAATTTAATTAATTTTTGTTTAAAAAATACTTTCCATCCTAAAACCTACTGCTCTGTCTAACCCAAATGTTAAGTCAGTATCCCCAACTCAAGTGTAACCCCTCTCCCCCCCCCAATTTAGTCCCCACTAACTTAGGCGTAAATCTTCAAACCTAAATTCTGTTACCTAATGCCTAACGTGAACACTAAAGCCACATGTTTGTGTGCTGCAGTTACGTACGGTACTGAGAAAATCATAAATTTAAAGATACAAGTTATTTGATAAATATTTCAAATAATAAAAAAGCAGAGAATCTTACACAGAAACTCAAAGTGGCACGGATTGCATAATTTTACTCAAACTTGAATTATGCTATTTTTTAGAATAAATAGAAGACAGAATCTATTCTAAGCTGTGGTCTACATTCTATTATTTAAAATTATTAAGAGTACATCCTATGATAGAATATCGCCTGGCAAACTATAGCCTAATGCATATGCCGTAGCTGTATAATATAGCCGAGAAGAGTAATGACAGCAGTTGAGGGGTGTAGACCGCATGGGGTGATACCCATTGGGGAAAAAGGAGTAGTAGTGTTACACAAGTGGTTCTAAGTGGAAGATTTTAAATCTGACACGAGCTTGTTTGATTCTGTGTTATGAAAGATCTATATGTATGTAAATAAAAGAGCAGGGTGCCAACAGAATGTCTAGAACAGAGTGCTACCATAAGATCTGTCCCTTGATCAGAGATACAAATAGATTGGAGTGACACAAGACAGAAAGGTGCCACGAGACTTCAGGGCATGTTTCATTAATTCAGGTTGCCATCTGATGAGGCAGGCAGAGGTCCGTGGAAAAGTTTGGAGGGGTAACACCATGAGTTTACAGCACTGGGTGACATGAAACCCTAGTGACGGCACTTCTATAGGTCCAATATATTCCATGGCATCACACCTGAAACAGTAATCTGTTTATTTGTTCATAGTTACAGTGCCCAGGGTGAGGCCTGGAAATGCCCCACAATGCAGCAATAATGCTATATGATTTATCCATGTGTATGTATCGAAAAATTGTGATGTTGGGGCTTGCTCTAGTTGGCCCTGGGGCCGCTGCCCTGTCGCTCCCCCCGACCCCCCCTGAGTTGCAGTAGGGCATAATCATGAATATGCAATATTCCAATTGTGATTGGCCAATGCCAATTTAGCAACCATTTTTAACTGTTGTTTTTAAAATTAAAACAATTTCTTTCATTGCAATTGATACGCCTAGGAACCAAGATTTGTGTCTTAATATTTGTTTAAATTTGAATGTGCTGTAAAGTTAATAATGACAATTATTAATGAACTTCACTACACAGGTAAGAAAAGCAAGCGGCAGTCAACTAAACATAGAGTCAAGGTAGAGAGAAAGGTAAGCATACTTATAACTCTTTCCTCTGTATTCAAAAAATATTAAACTTAAAAATTTAAATAATCAGTTAATTTGCATAAGAAATTTTAGAGGAAATCCATAAGCCAATTTTTGTTTATGCTTGCAGGTTAGAGAACATAACAGAAAGCAGAAGAAAGCAGACAAACTAAATTCCAAAAAAAGTATGTTATATAACCTTTTCTGCAAATTACTTAATATCCTTTAGCACAGCAGGTCGCAACCGCTTTGGGGGTTGCACGACCCTTTCCCAGGGCTCGCCTAAGACCATCTGAAAACAAATATGCTCTACAGTTATGAAATAGCAACGAAAATAATTTTGTGGCTGGGGTCGCCACAACATGAGGAACTGTATTAAAGGGTCACGGTATTAAGAAGGTTGAGAACCACTGCTTTAGTAGAAGAAATCAGACCAACAAAAATTTCAGTTTTGTGTCACTCAGTTATACATGCCAATTTAGTTAAATTAAAAAAAATAATAAAAATTCAGACATACTTTTAAGCTGTTTTGATGGGGTAGAGAGTAGTCTTAAATCATTGGTAATGGGCATAATTTTAAGGGCTACCTTATTTTTCACAGTAACCAATATTTAAATTCTTTCACTTCCTGTAATCCTACTTCCGCCAACAAAAGGAAATCTCTTAAGTTTTTTACTGTTACTTCTGTTACTTGTCATACTTCTTTTGTCCTGTCTATTAATTAAGTTTAGCACACCTTGTTCTTATATTTTAAATATAGGCAGTAGTCCATAATGCTCTACTAGAAGCAAACGTTTTGTATGCTATAGAAGTATTTGTGTAAAAGGATGTAAGATACACATGTTTAAAAAAAAGTTGTAATTATGCAAATTAATTGTACATGTCTTTTTTTCTACTAGAAGTACGGAAGGATCCAGGAATCCCCAATATCTTGCCATTTAAGGAAGAAGTTCTTAAAGAGGCACAAGCTTACAAACAAAGGGTTAGTACTAGACTACTATGAAGCCAGATTTTTGGATTTAAAAATCATTTTTAAAGCTGAAAATGTAATGAATTATTCAGTGAAAATATAGCTCAAGTTTTAAATGAAAAAAATCTTTTTCACCTATTGCGAAATCTTTTACCTTATGTTTTTTATCTCTGTAAATTTGCAGTTGGAATTGGAAAAAGAAAAGAAAAAAGCATCAAGGAAAAAGGCAAGGGAAAGACTTCAAAACCAGAATAGGAATCTGTCTGATTTTGTTAAAGATGCAGAAAAGCGCCAGGCTGCCTATGATAGACAGGTAAACATAAAGTTTTATTGAATGAAGGAATTCCTAAATATATAATGTTCATAGTGCAACCATGGCCAGATGGTATAAAATCAGGCTAATCTAACTAGTTAGTTTTTTTATAAGACCTCTATGACTAACTAATTTGATTGTTTCTATTAGAACCATGGAGGTGATGAGCCAGAAAAGCTTCAAAATGCAAATAAAGTCATTGAGAATTCTAGGAAGACATTCTACAAGGAGTTCAAAAAGGTAACTTAAACTAACAAGTTTACTTTTTCTTTACCTTCCTTATAAGAGATGTGTTAAAACACAGATCCATAATAAGAGGGCCTCATTGTCTATACTCAGGTCGTAACCCATTCGCAATTAAATGTAGAAACACCACCTGGAGTACTAAGCAAAGGGAGATAAGTACAAGCATCCCAATGTTATAAAAATAATTGAATCACTAAACATCATGCAATTTTAACAAAACAAGAATATAATTTTTAAAAATAGACAAATGAATAAAATTTCTAAAAATATCCCTGTATATTTTTATTTACTTCTTTTTGCTGTAAAGCAACATAACCAGTTTTTAAAATTTCTGCATCATTTTAGGAGGTTTGCAGTGATTTTAGGGTTTCTTGAAATTTTGAAAATCAGTAATCCTTGTAGGAGAATTGTTGTTGCCCTGGTTCTACTACTGTCCTTGTTATCATCAGATGAAGAATGGTAACATGAACATTTTCTGCCTAATATGGGCCTCAGCATAAGGTGACAGCTGTATGGCATATTTGTTGTTTCCATCATCACCATGGCATAAAGCTGTACCATTCAATTTTCATTAGTCTACATAAACAGTCTGCAATAATATGCTGTAATGCTCTCAACTGGAAAGCTATCAATGCAACCTTTTATTTCTCTAAATCAGTCTGCTCAGTAACCCTGGTCATATTGTCATCAGACCCCACCAGTATCATTCTTCAAATTCGATTATTAGTCTCAGTAGTTTTATATAATATACGTCAATATCGTTATCTTCATTGCTGGTATTATTGTTCAGAGAATATCTGTATTGCCGCCATCAAACTAAAATATCATAGCAATAAATTCTCGTACAACACAATCACACATTCACTAATATTATACCAAATTTACAACTCGTAGCTCACAAAACGAAAAAAATAAAAATATCAGCTTTTTTAAAACAAAATAAAATTCATATTTTTAAATTAGCCCAATGCTATTAGCATGGAAACAACACTTCTTACGGGACCATCAGGTATGTGTACGTTACTAGCCGAAATGACACAATGGTTCACTTTAGTAGCGGGGGGAGGGGGGGACATGTCTCAATGGTAGCGAATGTGTTAAATTATTTGGTTGTATATATTATGGCACATGAGAACATTGGTTTAAGTTGTATGTTTATTACAGGTTATAGATGCTGCTGATGTCATTTTAGAAGTGCTCGATGCAAGAGATCCTTTAGGCAGTCGATGTTTGGAGGTTGAAGAGGCGGTACGGTCAGCACCTGGTAACAAACGCCTTGTTCTGGTTCTTAACAAAATAGGTAAATCCACGCTTTAACATTCAGTATTTTAATAATTTCTGGAATTTTTTTCTTTATCTGGAGAAAAGTAAAGCAGCCTTTTTAACAAAATTTTAACTTTCAATTTTACATTCTTTTACCATTATGTATATTGTATTATTTAAACAGAATTGGAGTTTTTACCATATGTTTATCCATTTCTCTGCATAGATCTTGTACCTAAAGAGGTTGTGGAAGCCTGGCTGAAACATTTGAGGAAAGAACTACCAGCCATTGCATTTAAAGCTTCTACCCAGCAACAAAGAGATCGTTTAGTGAGTGCACATAACTCTGCTTTATTTTAAATAAACTTAGTTTTAAAATACCTGTATTTTAGAAGATAGAGGATGTTAAAAATACTCTTTTTGAGTGCTCTAAAATTGATGTTGTTCCTGAGCTTTAAAATTCATAACTTTCTTATAATTTGAGATACAGTAATAAAATTGGTGGTTCTGTTCTGATAAAGCCAAGCTCTATTCAGGGGAATCATTGTATTTTATTTCATTTCAATTATGTAATTTTCAATTAGAATACCTAATCAAAAATGGTAACCATATATTTTCATTAAGTGTTTATTGAAGAACCAGGACCTCAAACAATCTGTCTATAAATCAGAATCATGATTATTGAGAGATAGTTTTAAAATATATTTTATTGAAGGGTCATTTACCCTGATTATATCTGGTTGGATAAGATTAATATTTTTCTTACCAGACACAAACTAAAGTTGATTACGCCGTAGCAAGTGATGATCTTCTTAAATCCAGCAACTGTCTTGGCGCTGATGTTCTAATGAAGCTGCTCAGGAACTATTGTCGTAGCACTGAGATGGCTATAAATGTTGGTGTTGTGGGTATGTGATAACCTTAGACGATTCTATGATGGATTAATTTTTAGATTGTATAGCTGCAGTTCTCTAAATTTGCATCTAATTAATTTTATGAAGGACATAATTTAAAAGAGAGCTGAATACTAGAACTTTTTGATGTGTTCATGTTTCAATGTTATTTACTTAAGTTTTCTGTAAAGGTTCATGTTTATTATGGAATGCGTTTTCAAGATCTGGTTATGAATCAACCTAAAAAACCCTTACGAAAGTAAATTAAAGTATTTGAAAATTTTGTTATGTAAAGTGTACAGTCATTAATTACTTACTCTTTTTAAAATTTCTTGTCTAAAGGATTTCCAAATACAGGAAAAAGTAGTATCATCAACAGTTTGAAAAGAACTAAGGCATGTGAAGTTGGGGCTATACCAGGAGTCACCAGGTGAGCTTTGTGTATTGAGAACAGTGCGGATTGTCCATTCTGGTGGTCAATTCATTAATTTTTAAAACAACAAAGGCAGTGTTTCTTTACCTTGTGCCTGTAGTTTTTATTTATTCTCTACCATTAGCCGTGGCCTAAATCCGGTTATATGACCCACTAATTCCAACTGACTTTTCAGAACAATGCAGTCTGTCCACTTAGACAAACATATCAAATTATTAGACAGCCCTGGTGTTGTCATGACTAACAGTCCGTCTGATGTTGCTGCTGTGCTGAGAAATGTTGTCAAGGTAAGACTGTCCTACATATTATTTGAAACTTGAATGATGCTTCAGCCCATACATTACACTAACAGATGATTCATCTTTTATTATTGTTTAGCTTTGCCACATTTTAACTCTTTGATACTATTAAGATGATCTGTGTGTTAATCAGATCTCATGTTTATAGCCAAGCATTACTCGTGAGGGCTTAATTTTCTTTTCAACAGTTGGAGTCTCTGGAGGACCCCATTCCCTGTGTGGAAGCAATATTGTCTAGGTGTCAGAAAATGCAGGTGAGTAGCTTTGTTTTAGAAAGACAAATAAAGGGTTTAAATGCATATAAAATAAATTCCCCCAAAAATGCTAAATTTTAGATATGCTTTTGTCCATCTATGGAAGTGTAAGAATGTAAATTATGAAGCTTAAAAATTGAATGGCTTGCCTCGTTGTGAAAAGAGGTTAAAAAAAAACAATAACAGTTCACCAAATGAAATTCAGAGTGATAGCTAACATAAACTTCAAAAATGACTAATTTATTTATAGACCTTTTCCCTTCTTCACATCATACATTGTTGGTGACACAGCCGTGTGTAATCATTTTAAATTGGTCGTATTTGACAAAAATTGTGTTCGCCTCTTTTTATTATTTTTTTTATAAGTGTTGTAAATAGTAGATTACTAGTAATCTTGTACTTAAACAAAAAAAACAGATGATGCTTCATTACAACGTCCCAGACTACAAAGATGTCAATGAATTCCTTACTTTATTAGCCACAAGAATGGGAAAACTGAAGAAAGGAGGCATACCAGATATCAGTAGGGCAGGCAGGCGTCTGCTTCAGGACTGGAACATGTAAGAACAAAATATTCTGGAACCATAATATGGCATTTAGACTTTTAAGTGAACCTTAAAGAAATCTAAATGATGTGATATACATAACAGCTGAAAATGGCACATATCGATATGTGTAAAACCTATTAGATATAAAGAAATGTTTGCCTCTTAATAAAATTGGTTGTAATTGATTTTTATGCTTCACTTCTAAAAAACACAGGGGCAAAATAACATACTACACCATGCCCCCTGAACCAGCCAATGATGCTGCCAGCCATATAGAGGCTAAAATTGTCACAGAATGGGGCAAGGACTTTAACATTGATGATCTGGTGGTAGAAGAGACAAGAATGTTAGCTGGTAGGCAATCTGTGATGATAGAGAAATGCTGGTAGTTAGAACTAAAGGTTAAATATGCACATCAAATTGTGGACTCACCAAATTGAAAGAAAGGGTCATACTGTGTCCCACTATGTCATTGCTATGCTGGTAAACCTGTCTCATATCTTTTTAACCATCTCATCTAGGTCTGAGAAGAAAAGATAACTCAATGTTGGTGTCATCAGTGGGCTCCCTGAAGGCCGTGATGAGAGAGGAAGATTTGGATGAGCAAGAAAAGGATGAGAATATGGGAGATGAGGATGGTAGTGATGATGACTATGAGGACATAGAGGAAATGGAAGATGATAGTAAAGAGGTTAATAGCTGATTTTGACATTTAAACTTCTAGTGATGTGTTATTGCAAATGCAAGTATACAACTTTATCTCATAGTTTGCCTCTCATATGAATTTTCATGTGACATCACAAGGTTTGAACCTGTTCTAACTAGCTTGCCAAATTCTTGTGTCAGTTTATGAAAGGGCTCTGTCATAAATTAAATGATGGAAGAGCTCTTCTCAAAGTTGTATTCTTTTATCTTATGCAATTTGTTTTTACATTTTTATGTGTATATTTTCTGTTGAGGTGTACTGTACATTGATCTACAGAACTCGATCAGCTTTTAGAATGTACTTCAGAACTCAAGAGAACTTTTATATAATATATATATATATTTAATTTTTTTAAACTATATAAATATATATTTTTTAAACTGTTTTATTTTGTTTTTTTTAAATTGAAGAAATTTCATTATGATTTTCACAGCTCAAAGGAGTAACAGTGACTTTGGGGAAAAATTCAGTGGATGGCAAGAAACAAAATAAAAGAAATGGACCTCTTACTACCAACAAAGGTAAACCAAGAGGTCCTCCACCAAAAACAGCACTTGAAAAAGTAGGTGGACTAACAACCAAGAAGAGCAAAAAGTTGGCTGAAAAGAAAGAGAAAAAGAAAAGGAAGCGAGCAGGTTGGTGGTATACTTTTTGTTGTAAATTTCTATGTTGATATGTGTTTAATTTTGATGCAAAATCATGTAAGCAATCAGCAATGGAAACGACCCATCTGCTGTTTTATACCCACGTCACCGATTACACCCCCCCCCCTCTCATTTCAGTTTTTATTACGAAAGTATTGCCAACAAGTTTAATAAAGTTGATTTCCAGACATATTTTTAGATTACCTTGAAGTGATTACTTTGGAAATGCTTAAAACAAGCTTTTCCCCTCAGAAACAAACTATTATAAATGTTCAATAAGTACAATTTCAAATAAAACTTCTAACATAGCTATTCAATTATTCCATTTGTTGCCATTGCTCATTTAATTGCATTCATTTTAAATTATCGGTTGGTTAGATAAGAAACTTGTAAAGCTCTTTAATAAAAAAAAAATTTAAATGTTGCATATTGTGTTATTCCAGTTGATAATTCATTGACATTGATTTCTGTTGCAGATGCTGTGGCTGGAAAGTTATCTAATGCGCTTGAGACAGCCCTGGAAGGACTTGGTGGCCCAGATTACAGCTTTGAGGAAAACTTTTCATGATCATAACATAGTGCGTTGTGGTGTATATTTATGTGAATAAATATGAATGAAATGCTTTATTGATGATGTACTCTTGTCTTTAACTTTAGCGATTAATTAAAGAAAAAAGAACACCAATTTTAAAAAATATAAACCAGTTTTATATCATTTTAATAATAGTTACCCCTGCATTATTAAAGTATTGGTCATTAAAAATGATAAAATTACAGTTAGTTCATCCTTATATGATGGCCAACAGGACAAAGTAAGAACATATTTATATATACCAGGATGACTATGTTAGTCAAAACTATCAAGCAGAATATGATCAAATAATGCATTTAAAAAATTGTTGAGATTCAAAAAACCACGTTTTATCCCATGAAAACCTGTGCTGTGACACGTCTTATTGTGTCCAGAGTAAATTATCATATGGAAAAGAGACATGTTAAGTACGTGGCTTTTAATTTTGGCCCCACATTATTTACTAAAAATGCATGCTGTGATGCAATTACCTGCACAAAGTTCAGTTCACCTTTCCATTGACATTAAATATAGTTTTATTTGTGTGTTCAGCATGCAAACATTTTGTTTTTTAAAAAGGGTCAAAAGGGTATGTTGTGCATTTGTAAGGGATGAGAGATAGTCACAACAAAGTAAATGCTGACAAAATTAACATGTTACACATACAGGGATCATCTTGCATTGGGAAATTCCCTAGACGGTATGTTGCATCCACATGATTTTACACAAAATAATGCATGGAATTCATTGAGAAACAAAACGGAAGCAACGTTATATTTTGTACCGGTCATGTTATATTTGATGCTGACAGTAAAGTTAAATTGCATTAACACATTATCATATTTCAACATTCACTTTTTTTTAGCTGACACTGAGTGTTGTACAAACTCTCCTAATTTCTCAGTTTCATTAGCATGTCAGTATACCATTTTCTTATTTGTGAGAAATATACACATTTTATATTTTCAAATGAATAAACCCTGTAGGTGCATTTTCCTTGTGGGTTATCCCAGGTATAGGAATATTGCTTTCTGATAAATTATGATGTGGGAATGAATATAAATGAGCTTTGTATAAAGAGTTGTTTGATATTATGCCGAACTATTTACTAAACAGAAATGTTCAAATTTTCATTAGCTAACCATTTCCAGTAGATGGTTTTTAACAGAACAAAATAAAGTTCTGGAAATTTATTTTTGAAATTTTTATAAAAACAAATGTAAAGAATTGCTTATTCTATAAATCCATTCAGCTTAAAAGCTAATTAAAAAGTAATACAGTCAAACTAAAGTACCATACCAAGCTCACTAGAAATATTTCTATCGATTGAGTTAATGGCTAAAAATACTACTAAAACTACAAAAGCCAAAATGCATGGAATGTCTATAACTTTTTTTTTTTACAAGACTCGCCTCCATAAAATTGTAGATTTAAAGAAACTGAATTAATATATATCCCAATTAAGTGTATTACCATAGGCATCATTATCATTATCAATAACATACAAAGAAATATAACATTTTTAAGACAATTTTTCTTTCTACATTTCAATAAAGAAAAAAATGTGAACAAGGAGTATGATATATTGACAATAAAAAACATACACAGTCATAATAAATAGTGATTTTTACTTCAATACAAAATAAAATCTTTTAGTACCAGTAAATAATAAAATGCCTAGCACATGAAATGCTGTATATGAAATGTCTTTTTTATACAGCAGTTCTGTAAATCAATGAAATCAACCCAAAACATAGTTATTTCCTCCAGGCTTCTCACATTAAGGTACACTTTTATCAGCCTTTCCTGGACAACAAAACTTTTATTATTTAAATAGTCACCATATCACCTATAGTTTACAAAAAATCATTTTCCCCATTTAACCATTATGTGAATCATTATTTTTTGTCAAGTTCCCACATTCCATCTTGCAATTCTCCTACAATTAAAATACAAATTAATTATCTTTTCAATATTGACACTACTTTAACTGCTGCAAAAATTAATGAATGCAAATATTCCAACTTTGATTAAAAATGCATTCAATAAAAGCTCACACTTTGTAAGGAAAATATATTCAAGATACATTCAATAAAATTGTTATACCTTTTACAGCAGTGGAACATACTGTTGGATCTTTAAATAAAATACAGTTTTCATTTTGTACATATTAAACTTAAACTAAACTTGTCAGTTGGATCACATGATTATCTGAGGATCAGGCACGGATTCAGCTATGGATTTGTGAGGTAATATACGGCCTCCATTGATATACAGTTCATCCTTCACAATCACATCTTCACCAAGGACTGATACATTTTCCATTCTCACCTGGAAATATTATTATAAAAAAATTAGTTAGAACTAGAACACAATTTCTTAAATTGTTATAATTATTAATTTTTAACAAAGTAAATGTTACTATTTTTTAAAATGTTTTTTAAAATAAATTTGAGGTCTTTATGGTACTGTATAGAAAATGTGATAGAAGATTTTAAAATAATTTTAAAGTGAAAAGAAAAAAACAGAAATGCCTAATAAGCTGGAATAATTTTGACAGTTATTTATACTAAAAAAAAGAGTGGGTATGTGGGATCCCTTTGGGTTGCTTATAGTAAGTACTTGGCATCTGTGGTTTTATGTAAGTTTTTAAACCACATTATAATATAATGAAGTTAATATTATATTAAAATTCTAGGGCCAAATGACATATTTTAATAAGGTTCATTAATTTATGGATATTTCTTGAGAACTAGACAATATACAATTGTGACTTTGTTAAATCCTGAAATCAACCCTTAAGTTTAATAGGTCTAACAATCTTCATGATCATCATGTCCCTTAGACCTTGGACTGTTGGGGTGCCACAGATGACATGTGAACTAATCTCCTCCATTCGTCTCTGTCTTCTGCACTGCGCACAGCATCACCCAGTGTTGGTCCTGTCCACTCTTTGATGTTATCCTCCCATCTTTTTCTTTGTCTTCCTCTTCTTCTCCCTCCTCTTGTGGTGCCCTGCAATATTTCTTGTTTCCTTGTTATGTAGCCGTACCATTATAGTTTGCGTTTTTCCACAGTCACCAGTAGGTCAGCGTACTCCCCAATTGCCTGGTGAATCCTTTCTTTCACTGTATCATTGGAGATATGGTCCCTATAGCAGATGCCTAAAATGCTTCTGAAGCATCTCATCTCCATCGCCTTTATTTTCCTTTCAAGATCTGCTGTTAACGTCCAGGATTCGCATTCGGGAAAATGGAGAGGACTAATGAGCGCATCAGCCTGATTTTGGTACTAGGGGCTATATTTTTGTAATTCCATATTTTCTTGAGCCTCTTTAGTGCTGTTGTAGACTGCGCAATCCTGGACATCTGTTCAGGCTTGGAGCCTTCTTCTGAGACTATTGTTCCTAGGTATTTGAAGCGGCCTACAGTCTCTAGTCTTTCCTCCTTACTTGCATCCAAAACAACACAAACTCATCCCCAATTATCAACAACATTATCACACCCACTTCCCAAAAATACAATCAGACCCACTTCCCAACAATACAACCAGACCCACTTCCCAACAATACAATCAGACCCACTTCCCAACAATACAATCAGACCCAATTCCCAACAACAAAATCTCACCCAATTCCCAACAACACATTTCCAGCCAATGATGCAAGACTCCAGCCAAGAATGAGACTTTATGTGAGCTTCTTTGAGCACTGTACAACGCTTAATGCAGACACCATCTTCAATGACAACATTTGGACCTATGGTGACATTGGGACCTATCCTACAGTGGTTACCAATTTTAGCTGTGGGGTCCTGGTGGATATAAGAAGCATGATGTGATTGCTGTTTAAATTTGTTTAAACACTTTTTATTTTACTCACTGGAAACCAAAACACCTTAATGAAGGGATATTTTATATTTTTTTAAAAATATATTTTTCAAAATAAAAATAAATTTTAAATTGTGGAGGAAGGGTGAAATGATCACCACACACTTTTAGGGAGTCTCAGATATTACTGCAGTTTTTTAAATCTCTCTGAGCTGCTGAGCTTCTTTATGAAATATTATCAATTATGGTATACAAACAGATTAGGCAAATGTTAATGGCAAAATTGATTTTAATTTATATACTCTAGGTGTGATGAACCTGACTGAGAACCAAACTGATAAATTAATGAGGTATAGAAAGATTTTCCATTTGATAAATTTCACAAATAACATGAGCTTCCATGACACACTGAGTAAATCAAATGAAACAAGCGCAACACTGTTTTTTTTAAATTATATTAATTAAAAGTGTAAAATAAATAGAATACTATAACTTGTTATTAGCAAATTTCAGTTTATCATAATTTCTTATGTGAAAATGATAATAGTTTTAATAAAAATGATCATACGATTAGAACATTTCCAACAATTCCTTGCCCCTGATGTAATTTTTCAGGCTGTTTAGTTTTCAGTGAAGCCAAATACATACACATGCCAGTAAGGAAATCTTTGGGCTGACCAACATCCATCCAGAAACCTAATAGTAGTAAAAACTTTGGTTTGAAATGTAATAGTAATGTAAACTTTAATCAAACAATTATGCAATTCATCTCTTTTTTAAAGCAGGATTATTACCTGTCAAGAGACACAATGAACAACATACCAGAAGTTGCTTTTTAAGTTCTCAATCCGTTAATTATCAAATTAAGAATAAATGTATTTTTCTTAAACAATATATCCTGTTACTTCCAAACCAAAGAAAAATCTTCCATGGAAACCTTAAATTTGAACTTGACTACATTTCATTTACTTCACCTGAAATTTATTTTTACAGTTGGAGCAAGTTAACTGCAAGAGAAGAACCAAAAGTTGCATATCCATTGTGGTAACTTTGTCATTAACAATTATCAGTGGTACAAAATAGCACCACAGACCTCAGTAAAATTAAGTTCACAGCCCACATTGGGCCAACAATCAAAGACTACATTGGGCCAATATGAATAGTACAAATTGGGCCAATAGTACAATTTGGGCCTACAGAACACAGTACAAATTGGGCCAATCATACAAATTGTGCCTACAGTACACAGTACAAATCGGCCTTGTATTTACTTATATATTTTTTTTTTTTTAATTCACATGAAAGAAATATCCACCTTGCAGCTCCATTGCATACAAGTTTCCATCTTCTGCCATATTAGGAAAAACCTCTTTCTCTATGGATGTTGGTTGTAGCTGTGAAAAGAAAAAATTAAAAATGACCAAATCCATATTTTGTAATGAACCATTCCAAACACTGAACCAATATAGACATAATCAAGTTCAAATATTTTTAAGGCTATTGACCTTGATTCCTAACTTACAACTCATGATACTCGTGATATCAATATTATTACATTACAATCAAATTTGTATACAAGATGGTCAACCCCTACAATCATCACTGACCTTTATTCTCTTGAGCACGGATGGACTAAAGATGTACATGCCAGCATTGATTTTGTTTGAGACATATTCCTGTGGCTTTTCCACAAACCTCTGAATTTGGCCATCTTCTGCATTGTAAATGACCACACCATATTTGGATGGCTCGTCCACTTTTGTTACCTGGGCGAAGATTGGCTCATGAAATTTAACTACTTCAAAGTAGACATCACCACACACTAATGTGATGTATTAAGTGGTAATTTGACTTAAAACTGAAGGTGGATGTTATTTTCAGCCATAGCTTTCAAATTTCATAATTAATTTAAGAATAAAAATGATTGCAACTTATTTTATGTTGTTTTGCACATGTCACTGGTAGAAGATGACATTGAATTGTCTTTAAGAGCCACTACATATGTGAAAACCCAAACTGGGATACCCTGTAAAAAAATTATTCAATTGGCACTACGTAACATAACAGTTAAAGTTTAACATTATTAAGGAATTTTCCAGGATAAATAAATCTTACCACTATTGTTCCTTCCTTGCCATGGTTCTTATGAAAAAGTAACATATCTTTGAATGGGAAATCACATATGATATCACTATTTAGAACGAAGAATGGGTCATCATCTTGAGACAAGATATCTCTTGCCAGAGCCAGGGGCCCAGCTGGGTAAAGAACAAGAAAAAAAGGCGTTTAAATATAATTGAAAAAAACTAAAGTTTTTAGAAACTGACTGCCTTGACCTTCTTTTTAACTTTGTTTTTGTCTGGGTTTGCGCACACTCTTATTCTTTTTTATGTTTTAGGTAGGATACATGTAAATATATAGCATGTAAATTTAATTTAAACTTATTTAAATCTTTTGTGCTTTGTATTGATGAAGGCATTTGCCGAAAAGTTTACATTTGTATTTTGTAAGGCCAAAATTTTGACGCAGTTCTTACCATCTGTATATTTATTATGCAATTAAACCACCTGTATATGTATGATGCAATTAAAAAATTCTGCACAGGGCTTTGTTTGCTTAATGCATTTTAAAAAATTTAAAGAAAATTTATTGTCTACTTTTCAGTGCATTTAAAAGTTTTAAAATATTTCTTATCTTCTAATTTTTAATATGAACATTTTAATCTGTAGATTATCCTCAAACAAAGAATATTTTAAAAACTTATTCAAACAATAAATGCTTACAAAAATCCTGTTTAAAGAAGCAAATCTTTACCCAAGCATAAAAAAGTAACATTTAACGAGTGAGGTGTTTTATACTCCTGTAGGGACTCTTAACAAAACGTAGATTGAACAATGGAAAAATAAAAGATAATTTTATGAATGCACTACTCACCTGTTCCAAGGGGTTCACTCTCAAGTGAGATGGAAATCTTCACACCAAGCTGAGAAAGTTAACAGTACACTGACTTCATTTGTTATTAACATTTGCTCTACAAACATAGGAGCCAGATTGATCAATACATCGATCGTGGGCCCTCAAAATATAGAAGAAGAACATTTTTTTATTTTAATCAGGCCAAAATCATCCTCCCCATTCTATCATTTTTTAATTTTAAATTTATTCTTTACCTTATAAATGTCCTTCAACTGCTTCTTAATAATAATTTAAACAAATATGATTTTTGCACGCTACAACCAATAAACTAATTTCTTCCCTCTTAGGGGCCATCCATAAATTATTTTGCACTGAGGGGGAGTTGTCCATTTTGGAGATTTTGTACATGCATACGTATGGCGGGGGAGAGGGGGGTCTCGACAGAAAGTATGTACATTTAATAACATATTTTTTACAAGAATCATCCTGAAACTTTGAAAGTCAAAAAAAAAAAAAAAAAAAAAATTTGGAGATTTTGTGCATGCAGACGGATGGGGGGGGAGAGGGGGGTCTCGAAAGAAAGTATGTACATTTAATAACATATTTTTTACAAGAATCATCCTGAAACTTTGAAAGTCAAAAAAAAAAAAAAAAAAGGCATATTTTTATCTAGAATGCTCTTTAAGTATAACTCAGAGTCTTGTAGGAATTAACATCCTAATGTTGCCATGTGTTTTTACAAATGATCTCTCTAGATCTGCTCAGATAGTACTCAGTATTAGAAGTATCACAGTAATATTTAGTTCACCATATGTTCAACCTACATGTGACATGTTTTATTTGGCTTCACCAGTGGTTCCTATCAAATAAAGGGTTGGGTAAAAATAAATGTAACATGTATGAAGTCACTAAGCGCCATAAATTAATTGCAGACAGTAGTTACTCATGTGGGTTACTGTTAGCGTAATGACCAATAGATGTCACATTGGATTAAAAGGGGACCAATGGATGGATGACTTTTGGTGACCTTTGTGCAGTATATGAGATTTTATAGTTCAATTCACGATTAAAGTCCTATCTATAGACGATTTTGGCCCTTGTTGCTCTTTACCCCATTCATGGCCCAGCCTGAGGGCAATGGGCACCCAGGGGGATGCTGAGTATATTCTTGAAACCACTAGGCTTGCTGAACAGCCAGCAGTGAATACCTGTGACACATTTTGTTTATTGTGACATCATAATTATATATAGTATATTAGATTCTGTTGTCCTTTTTTTTTCTCAGTAAGGCGGAGGTGTGAGTCGGTCAAAAGCTCATTGTATGTATGTATGCAAAGGGTGATAATTTGACTTTTTTTTTGCGAATGAACTATATGGATGGCCCCTTAAACTTGTACAGCTTATTTCCTAAGTTCATAGTAAAACAAACAAGTTTTTGACCAAACTGTAGATGAAATGGTAATTTTAGGGTAATGGGAATATTTCATATGAAGGGAACACAAACCTGCAGTTGCAAACTCTCCATTTCCTTTTCCATTTGCTCTGCCCTGTAGCTCACAGCCAATACAATATGTTTGACCCCAGCCTATGACATAAAATTATGAAAATGTTGAGCGCAATACCAAATAAAAGTTGAAACAAATAAAAAGATATCTTATTAAATAAATCAATAAATAAAATTGAGCTTATTAAATAAATCATACAGATTTTTAAAATCAAATTTTCAACATTGTTGGTGCTTCCCTTTCAACATTAATGGCTTTGGCCCATGGCTGACTGTTGGCACAAGTATTCACCTTTTCTTGAATCTATAACTGACTATTACATTAGATGTACACTACCATAGCTAGCAATTTTTAAAAAATCACTAACTCAACTGTTTTGACTCCCACAACTGAACAACATATTTAAAAAAAATATAAATGTTTAAAATCCCAAGCATAAATTTAAATCAGTCCTGATAACGCCTTTTATTTGTTGTTGTTTTTGTTGTAAGAAATAAAAATTGGAAAATCATTTTAAGTATAAAACTAAAAAATGTTTTAGTAAAGTAATCAAAACTCTTTGAAAAGCAGTCAGAAATATTTTCTGAAAGAAAATCCCAGCTTTCTAAAACATCATTTAATCTATTTCTAATGTAATGAAGTCACATTTGGCAAGGACTGCAACAGTGGGATGGAAAGAGCACAGGTCACAGGTGTAATTAAGATTTATTTGCTCAATATTATTGATATTTAGTTAAGCAGCAGGTGAATGATGACCCTTGTATCCCAGATTTAGCAGAAGTTAGTTCCCTTTTTATGTACCTTATCAATATGATTGTTAGCCAAGTTATTTGTTTGAACTATATTTTTTTACATTTGATAAGAAAGGCTAAAGCTGGAGTAAAATGCATTTTAATTTAACATACGACAAACCATGAAAACAAAAAATATAAATAAAGAACTGAGCATTCATTGTTAAAAAAAATATATTAATTTATTTTTAATTCACACAAAAGATCATTCTATTCATCCCCATCGAAATTAATGTTCTGATTTTAAAAATAGACTTCCCTTCAAAATGTTAATGAATAGACAATGAAATAATTTCAAAGTAAAGAATTTTGGTTTAAAACCTGATTTAGCATGCTAAATATAGTTTAGACACTGAAGTAAAATTAGCCAACTCTTTTAAACTTCCCGACGCCATTTGTACTACACAAATTTTTCATTTCATTCGCCATCAAAATCCCCCCAAAATCTTTCTGAGTTATATTTACATGCATTACCAATGACAAACGAATACTTTTTTTATGACTGTACCATAGCTTTTTTAGACTTACATCAACAAGAGCTTCCAATTGGTGAAACAACATGGGTTTATTCCCAAATTCTACCAGGGGCTTTGGAATGCTTAGGGTCAAGGGTCGTAATCTGGTGCCATAACCTCCAACAAGGATTAAAGCTTTCATTTCAGTGATTCCAGTACAGAAAACTTACACGTTTTTAATCTCTATTGTAGGCTGAAAATATAATTCACACACACACAAAAGAAAAACCACTTTATTTTTATGTAAGAATAAAGAAAGCAAAAGGTATTGTTAGCTGGATATGGAAACTAAACAAGGAGACTTGATGACAGAATGGTATTAATACTTAAATTGCATTTATCATTATTATGAGGCAATATCATACATTTCTAGAAATCAACATAATTAATCATGATAATTTATAATTTAAATATATTAATAAATAATAAAACTCTCAATTCAATATTCATAATAATCATCCCAGTTTTCCGCTAATAATGTGGGTGGAATAGACGTGTCAACATAATAATAAAAATAGATCTGGTTTAAGTGTCTTAAAGTAGTAAATTAGGCCTAAACTCTAATCATAAAATTAATAATTTTTTTATAGTAGGCCTAATGTTGTTAATGGAAACCTGTAAAGTTTATAAATTTATCAGAATGTCTAGATAGGCTCATAACGCTTATAATTTTAAGCTTCGTGTTAAGGTAAGGGTCATACTAACTATAAGATCTAAGGTTTTCTTAGGTGTTAAGTGTGAGTCTAGCTTAAGACAGACTCCAGAGTTTTAATATAGTCCCAAAAATAAAAAAAATAAAAGATATTTAATTAGAAGTAATGCCATGGAAATGGTACTTATTTAAAAATGTGTATAGTTATTTAACTCTAAGTCTGGTAATCCCATATTTTAATGCAATGAATTCCCTAATTAGCTTTTTTTTAAATAAATAACCAACATATTTCATTATTAAAAGTATTTTTAAGTAAAATACTGACTTTTTGTTTGAAAAAAACAACCATTAAACCAATTGTACGAGAAAAAAAAAGTACATTACATGAATCTTTTGTAATGCAAGGTGCCCTTGTGGTAAATTAAAGAGAACTTTTCTGTCTTAAAAGATATAATTTTTGTGTTGCCCAGTTGGATGTATCTAGATTTAAATAAATGTTGTATTTATTTTTTATCACTTTATTTAAATAGGCCTGGGTGTCCCATATTTCTTTCTAAACCAGAGGTGGATTTGGTAAAGTGTAAATATTTGAGTATCCCATTTTCTAGGCATCTTGAAAACTGTGGGGCCACCCATGCAGGGCCATGTAAAGGTGGTACTTGCCAGGGGCGTCAATATTATTATTGTAAGTGGCTTTATATAGTGTGGTACCCCAGCCTAGGGCTGGGCTCACTATGCTGCACATACAATTTAACAAACATAATAATGAACTTAAAAAATTAATTAACATATATGAATTAAATAAAACAAAACAAATGAATATTTAAAACTATTTACATGTCAAGCCATGGACGATACCCAGCAGCATCGTTTTTTGGTCCGAGGGGGAATCAGTCAGGATATGTGTTTCGAGTGCAGTTTTGAAGACTGTGATGGTCGGTATATTCGGGATGTGTAATGGAAGAGAACTCCATTGTTTAGGGGCACAGAAAGAGAAAGATCATTCACTGTGTGTTTTTGTGCGAGTCTTGGGGACAGAAAGAATAAGGGCGTCTGCGGAGGAGCAAAGCTTTCGCAAGGGTGAATAGACAGAAAGAAGTTCGTCGGTAAGATAGGAAAGGCAGGAATTCAAGAAAAAGATGTGGCAGAGAACAGAGAGTTGTAGTCAATCTGTGCTTGTACACGGAGCCAATGGAGTGAATAAAGTAGTTGTGTAACATGATCCCGTTTTGGTGCCTTTAGAACTGGCCTAACAGCTGAATTTTGAACCTTTTGTAATTTTTTTACAAAGTGTTTTGGTGAACCTGATAGAATAGAGTTGCAATAGTCAAGATGAGAGAGAACAAGAGCATAGACTAGGATTTTTGTTGCACTAAATGTGAGGTAGTGGCGGATGGAGCTGATTTGACGGATAGCGGTGTATGCAGATCGATAAATGTGAGAGATATGATTATCGAGAGACATGTTTTAGACAGAATATAACCAAGATTCCTAGCATAGAATGTAAAATGTATGTCAAGGGCAAGGGGCTCATTTTCTATTTACTAGGGGCTGTAGTTTCAGTCTTAGCCCAGGGCACCACTGTTCCTTTGCACGATCCTGCATCCATTAATGAAGTAACGCGCCTAGATTTGTGTGTACGGGGGAGGGGCGGGGGAAGGTAAGTGGGAAAATGTTTGTTAAAAATTTTAATAGACGTGATGGTAGACTCAGTAGCAGCAGTAGTAGCAGAGGCGTAGCTAGAGTGTTTGGAGCCCGGGGACAAGATTCATTTTAAAGAGCCTCCCTTTCTTTTTTCAAACCCATTTTTTCCTCAATAAAAAATAGTATCAAAGCATATTTTGGTGCCCCTAACTAGTTTGGTACCCAGGGACATCTGTCCCCCACTGCTCCCCTATAGATACGACTGAGTAGTAGTAGTGACCATTGCTGGGCAATCTTGCTAATCTACCACTTGAGCTTGGGTTAAGAAAAAAACATGTTGTTCAGATCTGACATGCTTTTTAAACAGTTATTCTTTTATTGATGTCTGTTAATAGTACAGTTGAGAGGGCTGCTGGGTTTTCAATGGTATGAATGAGACAGGGGGTGCTGTTTTCTCTTTGAGGTGCCAGAACGATGTACATTCATGTTACAGTAGTGCATAGAGAGATATATCCTTCCAGGATCACTTATTGTATCAGACAGATGAGCGGCTTATACTTATACGAAGTGGATGCGTACACCGCGGCGGTGTACCTAGCGAAACCATCGGCTTTGGCCTGCGTAAACCGCGGCGATGTACCTAGTGAAATCGTGGGCTTTGGCCTGGGTACACCGTGGCAAAAATTTACCATTGGCCTGGTTTTAAGATATTATACTTGTTAGAGAAGATCTTGTGTGGTCAAGTGGTAGAGTGGACGCTTGGCGATAATATAGTTTCCTCCCATTTTAGTTTTAAAATATTTTGTAGCAATTTAAACATCTTAAATATATGTTTAAATATTATATTAAATACACTTTATATATTTATTTATATAAAAAAGTGTTTCAACAAGTTGTGCCGGCCTTTGACTTTGAAAATACCAGTAACTTTAGTAATAAGACTTTAGACATTTGAAAACAAACTTAAAGTTTCTGAAAGCGCATGTAATACATGATGATCATGTATAGTGTATGTCAATGTAACATGTATAACAGAAACTTTATGAATACTAAGTGACTGATATTCTATTGTATTTCAACATTCTTCGTGTAGTTGAATATTTACATTTTACTTTTACGAACACCCAAAGAAAATACCAGTATGAATAATATTCATACCATATGAATATTAATGTGCATGGTCGTATTTCAACCTTGAACCATCTTGCTTTCACTATGCCTTATGCATTGGCAAAATGTACATACGATATCAAAGGTTCATTCACAACACTCAGTCTCACAGCAAATCTTTTGAAAACACCTCGATTTTAGAAACTTGCGGAGTGGTAGCAAACTGTATAGCAAAGCCATAGGTCTGCGTTTACCCTTTTCATGACGGAATTTGTTTCCAGAATGGCATGGCATGTGCTATTCTCAGGGTAAAACACGACGTTTTCTCACAGAAACCATTGCACAATGGGCTTGGGACAGGATTTGCGCTATGTCAAAGTTTTTGTATTTGTTTTTTTTAAAATTGTTAAGAAATCGATCCTTGCCGGGGAGTGGGGGTGGTGATGAGTTATGGGCAGAGGCTTAACCAAAAAGGGGGCATTCACAAATCACGGCTCTGGATAGGGATTGTCCACAAAGGACGTCCGCACAACCAACTTACCTTTTGCACCCACCCCCCCTTTCCGCCGGCATTTTTTACTAATGTGTAATGCCAATGTAAAACTAAATCAATGATATTTAATTATTGTTAAAAGACTTTTAAAAATCACGCAGTGTTTTGTATTTATCATCATACTATTGTTTTGTGTTGACACATGCTTGGTATCACAATGACAATGCCTCGGACAACTTTAACGTCACGACTTCATGATCAATGTATGAGTATGTGATTCTCTTCCCGTAGTGTATTTGTAGTGTAATTATATCTTGGTGCTAACAAAATAGATTCACCGGCTTCCCATTCATTTTTACACCACGCCCTGAGGGATCACATACAATGTTATATTTATAATGTCCCCCCCCCCCCCCCCCAAAAAAAA